>JAGXJF010001446.1:0-46650 GCA_019208055.1 Stipa capillata
CCGTGACAGTACCCGAATCATTTCTCCAATTATCTTTTCAAACCTTAATCTTGAGTTCAATACGATAGTTAACGTTTCAAATATTCATTCCGTTTATATTGGAGCAGGAGAGGTTGGCTCATTAGCTCCTTCCAATATTTATCCGGGGAGAGAAACCACGAAGAATAATTGGGCCTTGAAGCGCAAATGAGCTTCGATCAACTGGTAACGGCTTTGATAACCTAGTTGTTTTGGAACATGTACGAATTTTAGAATCATAAGTTTTAGTGGCATTAGTTTCGGTGTCCGATCTCATGTTAGCGGTAAGGGCGCATGTCAGGGGTTTTTAACCGAAATCATTTTAAAGTATCTATATGCATGCATGCGAACGAAAGAAATCGTTGTTGTTCGTGAAAATTTTCACTGACCTCGTATTTGAGAATAGGGTCACTACAGGGCCAGTGTTGTCATGGCTTTGTAATAGATCCTATATGTTACGGAAATGTTCTCGCTTCCTGGTTCAAGATCATAGCCAGACGTTTGCAAGTTTAAGGTTAAGACCCTATGGATGTTTGTGTCTGAAAGAGATACTGAGAAGTTTGGGAAAGTGTTGAAGAATACTGGACCGTTACTAAGACTGGCTTCAACCATTCCTAGTAAAGAATCTTTAAATCTTTTATTTCTACAATCCCTTAGACAAGCCAATACAGATACATTTAAACCTTTCCTTGTTAAGGACCGAATAGCAATTTGGACCAGACCAAAGTGTAGATACTGATACTGGGGTTTTCGTCTTATCATATCAATTTCCTTTTCAGAAAGAAGATGCAAAGTCTCATGCAAAGAACTAATAGGAAGAGTTTTTTCAATAGTTTTTATATAATAATCAGAACGTAGAGAAAATGTGCCAACATGATATATATCCTTAGTACTTACTCTAGGTACCTTCCAATTTGCAATACTTTTTTCAATATCTTCAAAACATAAAGATGAAGCATTTTTTACGGACATAGTTTTAACGGACCTATCGTTATTGCAAGAGGCTACAGCACGATCAGTTACACCTAGAGACTTGACTAACCAAGACATCTTATACGAACAAAGGAGTAAGGAATAGGTAGTTTCCAGACAACGGCAGGGCAAATCCCACAATTAAGATCAACCTATAGGAGAGTTGGTTTCCAGACAACGGCAGGGGAAATCCCACAATTAACATCAACCTTCACCTCATAATCAAGCCCTCAGTCAACAATTTCTGCCTAACAAACGCCTATCCACGGCTTAACAACGGCCACGCGACTTCGAGGTATACGCTCTAGAGGATCAGGGTTCTCCGCGACTCGGCCTACCAACTACACCTGGCGGGATCTCCACGACTCGGCCTACTACCACACCCCTCTCCCCCCCTTCGGAGAAGATGGCTTGGGAAGGTCACTGATAAAGGTCATCACTGACGGATTAAATATTTACCCGTCCGTGATGGTAGAGTCATCACTGATGGGTACTTTTTTTACCCGTCAGTGATGACGTTTTCACAGGTGACGAAAAGTCATTACGGACGGGTAGAAAAATTACCCGTCAGTGATGACTCTACCATCATGGACGGGTAAATATTTAACCCGTCAGTGTTGACGTTTTCAGAGGCGCAAAAAAAGCCCTACCCGGGCACTAACGGTAGGGTTTCACTAAACAGCTATAACTTTTGCATTCGGTGTCCGTTTTGGGTTTTTCCCCTCCAAATGAAACATTGCCTCTTCCGACCCTCCGTTGAACTTCTTCCCAAGCTCCAAATGCAGTAATCCTTGTGGATTCTGAACTGTGAGGGAGCAGACCTGCTAGAAAAAATACGAGAAAAAATTTTAAAAATAAAAAAATTTCACTCCAAATTCGGCCTATAAAACTGACTTTTGCCCCGAACGAATAATCGCCGCTACCGAACCCTCCGTTGAACTTCTTCCCGAGCTCCAAATATAGTAATTTTTGTGGATTCCAAACCATGAGGGTGTAGAGCTGCTACAAAAAAATACGAGAAAAATTTTAAAAATAAAAAATTTAGGCACTAGTAGAAATTAAGACTCGGGAGGATCTTTGTTACCTCGAATCCAACTGAAACTCCCGTGTAAGCTCCACCATGTTCCTATGGGATGGTGACGTGAAGAGGATATGCTCCCTTGTGACCAATTTGGACAGGAAGCTAGGATGAGAGGAGAGGAGAGGAGGAGAAGGGTGGAAGGAAGGAGAGGAGGGTGAAAGGGCAAAGGAAAAAATCTGGATTTGCATCTGCACTGAGGGGCACTGAGGTGAATTATATACCCCGCAGGATTCTAAAATTTTGAGTTTTGAAATTTTGGAGTTGGCAGGATTCACATCACGGACGGGTCTCTTTTTAACCCGTCAGTGATGAGTAACTCATCACTGACGGGTCAGAAAACTACCCGTCTGTGATGACAAAATTTCGACTTTTGAAATTTCAGAGTTGGCGGGATTCACATCACGGACAGGTCTCTTTTTAACCCATCAGTGATGAGTTCCACGCATCACTAATGGGTCAGAAAACTACCTGTCCGTAATGACAAAATTTAAGCTTTTGAAATTTCGGAGTTGGCAGGACTCACATCACGGACGGGTCTCTTTTTAACCCATCAGTGATGAGTTCTACACATCACTGACGGGTCAGAAAAACTACCCGTCCGTGATGACAAAATTTCGGGTTTTGAAATTTCAGAGTTGGCAGGATTCACATCACGGACGGGTCTTTTTATTACCCGTCAGTGATATGCTCGACATCACTGACGAGTATTTATTTGCCCATCCGTGATGATGTTTTTGTCAAAACCCGTCACTGATGGTTTTCATCACTGACAGATATTTCTTACCCGTCAGTGATGGTAGGGTCCGCCAGAATATGGAATTTCTTGTAAAATACTTACAATGTGAAGCATCTCATGAGGGAGGCATCGAGGGCACCTAGGTTGAAGAGGAGAAAACAAGTCCTCGAAGCCCACCATGCAACAATTATCTAAATCATGAAGGAAATGCTCCTTCTTGAAGAACACCGGAATGCTCGACTCACCGGCTCTACATAGTTTCATATAGTGGTATGTAGCTTTTTGCATAACAAACCTGCCGCCGCCAGGTCTTGGGGGAGTAGCAATAGCTCTCCTTTGACATAGTGCGTGCGAGCTCCGCTGGGGGGAACAATCGGTTAATTCTTCGTCCCTCATTAATTAACCCCAGCTTGTTGGCCTTGCCTGGCCCTTTGCCTTGCCCTGTCCCTTGCTTTGTCCCTTGCCCGTGCCCTTCAGCAGTGTTGATCTCATACTTTTAGTCTTCACTGGTGGGGGCGGTGGCGGTAAGTCAAGATTTGGTGGTGTCGGAAGCACTGGCGCTTGCTTGGTTGACTCTTGAGCTGGTGGGCACGAAGGCGGCTCAGACCGCATGCTCATGATGGGATGTGCTGTGAAGAATGGCTCAGATTCAGCAGCCAATGGTGGGGAAGCAGGAGGCGGTGCCGATGTGAAGGGCACAAGGAGTATGTCCTTCTTTGGCCACTGGACGAAGGACAGCTCCGCCTGTCCCAAGGTCTGGAGTTCGGCATCCTGACTTATGTGGAATAGCGGGAGGCTCTAGAAGCCAGTTCGACTTTATCGACAGTGCACCTCGCGAACCCTAGCTGTATTGGTACACCATGCACGGTAGCTCCCTCAGCCGGTGGATGAACCAACCCGCTAGCTGCCACCAACAGAAAAGCCATGTGCGCTGTTGGCACTTGTAGCTTGCACTTCGTCGGCCCCGTGATGTCATCGATAGGAGACTTGGCTATTTCCTCGTGGCCTTCAACCCCATCGGGAGTTGATGCACAGCTACTCCTGCGTGCACCGGGGCTTGGGTGTGCAGCAGCTTCAAGCGCTTGTGCTCTGTACGTCTCCTCCCACATAGCTCTTTCTTTTGCAAGCCTTTCCTCCATCATGCCTGCAAATTGGGCGAGTAGCTCTTGTTTCATCTATTCTTTTTTTTGCTCCGCTCTCGCCCTTTTCCTCGCACGCATCTCCTCCGCGTCTTGAGGGAAGGCTTTCCTATGGGCGACATTGGTCCCGATCGCCCTGCAACGACCCGAGGGTTCCTTGGTTCCCAAAGCGGCCGTGAGAATGTCATTGCACCCTTGAGGCTGAAACAAGCCTTGCGAAGCCTGGACGCTTAGCTCTTTCTGCAAATAAAAACCTATAATTAGTAGGTACGTAAGCATTGTCGTAATTATAGATCGATGACTGAATGAGGTAGTCGCTCTTACCATAGATTGATACACTTCCTGGTCTGCGGGGTTGGGTAACATAACCTGACCCGAGGAATCAGTTGTAGACCTCGCTCTCAGGAAGTCTCTTGCCCGATCTGCCGCAACATCAGGAAAAGGCACATCGGCTCCCCAAAGGTGTCGGTTCTCGTCCTCCCTGTCCCAAATCTTCCGCTTCCCATAGTATCCTTTGACCCCCATTCTATGGGGGTGTTTGTTCTTCGCGATTAGAGCCTTGCCTGCCTCACTCTTGGCTTGAAAATCCGGCGTTCGCAGCATCTCCACAAATCTAGCCACTGCTTGGGTAGAATGTGTGGATACTTTTCGAAGGTATCCTTATTCTGCTTCATAAACTTTTTGTGCAACACGTACTTAAAATTCCGAAAAGCATCCTTTGCCTTCAAGAGGGCACATTCTTCCACCTGCGTTTTCCATTGCTCTAGCACCCTGAAGTGTTGCATTATCTCTAGCAGTATGGACTTGCGCAGGTCCTTACTAACCTTTGTCCAATCCTCGAAGTGAATGGGGACCCTTTCCCTTACCACTGCCCCGCACATGGTTCGAAACTTCTCCGTTTTCTTTGGTTCGGTAGGAGCCCCGGTTCTGTCATCGATGGCCTCCACTTGCCATACTCCTTCAGGCTTTTTGCTTGGTTTTCTAATTCCTCTTCCCTTCTTCACAACTAATAGGGTTTCTGCTTGATCAGTGCTGGTCCTTTCCAGCTGTGATGATGAGTTCTCTTCGATCTCTCTCGCGGAAAAGTCCGGCGATTCATTACTAGACGTCATAGCAAATTAACAGGATGATAATGGTAGAAATGACAAGAAGTAAAGCCAGTGCAGGCACAAATAATCCTCTACACGCAAATATTAAAAAGCAGCACTGGAACATACGCATTGATATAGCCCTATCTTGCTACTTGTTGTGAGGACACGAAGAACCCTAACCTGTCAGGGAGCGTGTCGGGGAGGCGGCGCTCGGGGACGGGGAGGCGGCGATCGAAGATATCGAGGCAGTCGAGAACAGGGAGGTGGCACTCAGGGACTCGACGACAGGGAGGCGGCGACCGGAGATGTCGAGGCGGCGCTCGGGAGGCCGGGGTGACGAAAATTCGGGCGAGGCGGCGCGCGCGAAGCTAAAATGTTTTGATGAACGGACGGGGTGACCTAGGTACTGGTTGTATTAGGGCCTGCCATCGCACACAGTCGCGTACCCCCGCCCGTGTGCGATGCAAGTGCGGTGCGCAACACGAAGAGTCGCTCCTATAAACCGCCGCCTCTTCGATCGGTTTCTTATCTTCATTCCTATAAGTCGCCTCCTGCTCCGTAGATCCACTTCTTCCTCTAGCCACCTCTAGCCACGTGCTCCGTTGATCCTCTTCTTCCTTAACCCTCCAGCCACCTCCTCGATTTGTTGTAATGGCCGCTGTAGGGAAAACTCTTCGAGGAAGCGGAAGCGTGAAGCGTCGCCCATCCGCAAGGACCGCATGCAGATGACCATGGCTATCTCCCGCGCCACTGCCACCGCATTGGAGTTGGTCGAGTATGGACCCACCGACCACACCCTCCTCTTTGCATACAACGCTGACCCCGTCAATTACTCTGGTGCGTACGCCGTCCGGTGTATCTTGGAAAAGAAGTTTCCGCGGCACCGTGGTTTTCTCCTCGAAGCTCACCACGAGCTGGGGCATATCCTCGTCTGCTGCATGAACAAAAATATCGTCTTGCCCCTCCACGCGAAGTGCTTCTGGTGCGGTGCCGAGATGGTGAGCTTCTTCAAAGTTACTAATGTCTCCACTCTGAACCCTGACCCTGTAGATGAAGATCTGCCACTAGAGTCGATTTAGATAGTTTTTATTTCCCTTTGCTTCACATTATATGTGTACACATATGCATGAACTAGGCTTTTGTTATGTAACGTTATGTTTCCTCTTTGCAACAACCGGAAGAGGCCTTTTGTTATGTAGTGTCTTGTTAATCGGTGTTAAAAATGTCTTGTTAATCTGTGTTCGAAATGTCTTCTTAATCTGCGTTCGAAATGTCTACTTTCTGTCTGTAAATGTCTTATTAATCTGTGTTGGAAATGTCTTCTCCACCTGTGTTGGAAATGTGTGACTCACATCACACACGGGCCAGAGCATTTGACTGTGTGCAATGTGAATCACATTGCATATGATCTACTGGTTCTGACCGTGTGCGATGTGACTCACAGCACATCACACATGGGCCGCAGGAGTTCACCGTTTGTGATGTAAGTCACATCGCACACGGGCTACAGGTGTTTACCATGTGCGATGTGACTCACATACAGGAGTTGATCATCTATAGTTCAACCGATTACATATTCGAAATGAATATCAGAATCAAAATTCTGCGATGACTCCACAAGATAATTTGCTAACTTCAACCGATTGCATATTCAAAATGAGTATCTGATTCAACAATTCTGTGATGACTTTTCGAAACATAATTTGCTTACTTCAACTGATTACATATTCAAAATGAGTATCAGATTCAAAATAAATCATGAATCCACTATATGATTTCCTTTGTATACTAGCCCATCGGAATGATCTTGGCGTATGTAGCAAGTTTCCCCTTAGTCTTGCTTGTCGATTCTTATGCGTTCTCCAATAGGTGGCAAGTCATCGAACTGATTATATTCATCCTCGTTGACAACGTTCTCAACTCCTACGATCCTCCTTTTTCCATGCATCACTACATGGCAGTTCTTATGTGCGAGGTCTTTCACATAGAAAATTTGGGTAGCTTGGGAGGCTAAAATGAAGTGTTCATTTATGTATCCCAATTTGCTGAGGTTGACATAAGTGAGCCGTAATTGTCGACTTTGACATGTCTGAGATCGACCCATTTGCACTTGAACAATGGAATCCAAAATGTCACGTACTCAAGCTCCTAAATCTCCTCTATGATCCCGTAGTAAAATTCCTTCTGTCCATCTGTATCTATGGCTTCTACTCAGACAGAGCTATTCTCAAATGTGGTCTTCTCATCTCGATCCTTCGTGTAGAACGTGTACCCATTCATGTCATACGCTTGCCAACTATGAACTGTAAATGCTGGCCCTTTGTTCAACCACGTTAGCGTGTCATCTGTCGGCCCGTCTACGATACGGTTCTGCAACCATTGGCTGAATGTCTGGTTGTGCTTGTTCAAGATCCGACTGTATGGCACTTTTGGGAACTCTTGCCGTAACTTGTTCACGTGTTCTTCTATATAAGGAAAAATATTGTCATGTGTTGCAAGACCGTAAAATGGGCAATGCCAAATAGATGGGTATCCTTCAGCTGACTTCTTTTCCGATAGTCCCTTTTCCAGATAGCCTTCCCTCATGGTGAGACTTGGGCACACCAATAGGCTATGAGTTGTGCATGTAATCGGTGCAAAACTCAACCACCTCCTCCGAGGTATATCCTTCTACGATACTGGCTCGGGCTGATACCGATTCCGAACATAGTGCTTGAGTATTCCCATGAACCGCTCGAACGGATACATGTTGCGTAGGAACACAGGCCCGCACATCTTTATCTCGTACACAAGGTGTGTAACAAGATGAACCATGACATCGAAGAACGAGGGCGGGAAGAACATCTTAAGCTGGCATAGAGTCTTCACAACCTCCTCTTGCAGATCATCCAGTGTATCGGGATCCATGACCTTCTGAGATATTGAGTTGAAGAAATCACAAAGCCTCATGATCGCCTCTCGAAATTTTGTGGGCAGAATATTTCTGATTGCCATCGGGAGCATTTGTGTCATCATTACATGGCAATTGTGTGACTTCATGCCAATTAGTTTCTTGTCTTCCATTGAAACAAGACTCCTGATGTTTGAGCAATGACTAGAGGGAACTTTGACACTATACAAGAAGCCCAAGAACTCTATTATTTCCTTCTTGGATAAAGTGTAACAGGCAGGTGGGAGATACATCTGGCCCTTATTTTTCTTTACTGGAGCTAACTCTGGTCTGATGCCCAAATGGACCATATCCATTCATGACTTGATGCCATCCTTCATTTTGTCTTTCATGTTCCGTAATGTACCAAGAACGCTGTCACACATGTTCTTCTCGACGTGCATGACATCGATGCAGTGATGTACATCTACATCCTTCCAATAAGGTAAGTCCCAGAAAACTGATTTCTTCTTCCACATGCTCTTCTCACGGGGGTGTTTATATCCCTTGCCAAGCATGATATTCACATCCTTGACCATGTCACTGACCTCATCGCCGGTAAAAGGCCTTGGTTTCGCGTCTCTTTCTGTATTACCGTCAAATTGTTCCTTCATGTTACGGTAAGGGTGATTTATTCTCAAGAACCTCCGATGACGCATGTATACGGTTTTACGCGAGAATGGAAGCCAGACACTCGCGGTATCATCTATACATGTGACACATGCTTTGGCTCCCTTTGTACTCTCCCCCGAAGCATTAGCAAGTGCTGGATAATCCTGGATGGTAAGGAGTAACAATGCATGTAGATCGAATGACTCCTTTTTGTACGCATCCCATGCCCTTACCCCTTTCTCTTTTCACAATGTTTGTAGTTCTTCCACCAGCAACCTGCAGTAAATGTCGATGTCATTTCCAGGTTGCTTTGGCCCTTGGATAAGTATCAACATCATGATGTACTTCTTCTTCATGCACAGCCAAGGAGGAAGGTTATACATACACAGAAGCACAGGCCAAGTGCTGTGTCTGCTGCTCATGCTACCAAATGGATTCATTCCATCTGTACTCATTGCGAATCTTACATTCCTTGGGTCATCACCGAAGGTTGGGTACTTCGCATCGATTCTTCTCCACTGCGTAGCATTAGCCGGGTGTCTCATCTTTCCATCATTCTTACGTCCCTCCGCATGCCAACGCATCAGCTTCGCTTCCTTCGGGTTTGCAAACAAACGCTTCAACCGAGGAATTACAGGCAAATACGACACAACCTTATTAGGGACTCCCATCTTGATCTCATCATCGGCCTTGTCTTTGTCTTTTGCAAACTTACGCTTGTATCGAGGAGCTTTGCATATTGGACATGAACGCAAATCTTTATACTCATTGCGATAATGCATACAGTCATTCTTACATGCATGTATCTTCTGTACTTCTAGTCCCATGGGGCAAATCACCTCTTTGGCTTCCTAGATGTTTTTTGGCAACTTATTTTCATCTGGAAGCATGTCTGCAAAAAGAACCAACATCTTTGTGAAGCTCGTGTCCAACCATCAGCTTTCTGCCTTCAATCTCAAGAGGTCAAGTGTCACTGACAACTTGGAGTGCTTTGCCTTGTAGTTTGGATACAATGGTTTCTCGGTGTCTTCCATCAAGCCCATGAATTCTCTGTATTTTGCATCATCATGGTTGGTCTCGAAATCATGAATCATTTGTTGCAGATTTGGAATAGCAGTATCATCGCCATCGGAATCACAATCGTCGCCATCTGGCTGCCCATCATATGGGTTTGGCATATGATCATCATCTTCGTTTTCTACGTGCATGACTGGCTCTTCACCGTGCTTGGTCCAACATATATATCCCATCTTGAAACCCCTGCGAAACAAATGTTCTTCGATCACTCTTGGGTCCTCCCACAGTCTAGAATTTTCACATTCAACACATGGACAGAAAATCAGCAGTTCCCCCTTGTTTCTCATGTCTGCCTCGGTGACTTTCATGAAACCAACGACGCCACTGATATATGCTCGACTTGTACAACTTTCGGACATCCAACCTCGATCCATCTACAGGATTTCAAACAATAGAAAAACTATATGGCATGATTTTGCTAGCACTGCATGCAGAATATTCGAGTTAAAACCGAAGGACAACTTGATGCGGATTATACGCGTACTGATTTTGCTAGCAGAGCTCACATACAGCCACCCCGGTCCGCCACCGCCGCCGCAGCTGCAGCCCGCCGCCACCGCCGCCACTCCAATTAGCCGCCGCCGTGCGCCACCCCTCCAACAAGCCGCCGCCACTGCCCTTACAACAAACCACCGTTCCCGCACGCTCGAACTGAAGGATTTAGGTCGAGCTCGGTACTGATTTAAGTGATATGATTGTTCGCACGAAATTGGATCCGTGAAACACTTAGGTAAAGTGGAGTCACCAACCGTACTTACGTGTACGATAAACGGATGCTTTTCGAGCAAAGCAACAAAGGATAACTATCGTACTTACGTGTACGACGAGCGATTGCTTTTCGAGCAAAGCAACAAAGATCCTCTTACTTACGTGAAGAAGAAACAACTGTTTTCCGGCGCAAAACAGCAAAGATCTACTGCTAAGAAAAGTAAAAAAGGGTAAAAGTAATAGATTGATTTGTGTCGATTGTTGGATGTTCTCAATCGGCCATCACCCCTCATATTTATAGGGCGGCTGGTCTTCCCGTAGGAGATCAAGACTCCTAATCCTAATTGATTACAGATATACAACCTTTCCTTATTTAAAGGATCGCGATCTACTATACATATGACTTTCCATCGCTCGGGACTCCTTTCTCGGATATGGGACATCTTTCCATACGAACCGAGAGTCCTTCCGAATTCGTAGTCAATTCCTTCCTTTCTGAGACTCTTTCCCTAAGTCTCCGTGTCGGATAAATCTTGGTGATAGAGGACTCGTCGTATCAGCTTGTCCACGAATCGACCTGCTTGTATCGTGACTTGATTCTGCTGTGATTCGGCTCTATCCGACTTGTGCCTTCTCGGGAACTCGAGCACTCGGAAACATCAGCACTCGAGAACGCCAGTACTCGGGGACACGGGCCCGGGTGCTCGGTACTCGGACGTGCTGACACTCGGAATTGCCAGTGCTCGGGATCGCTCGTACTCGGGTCCGCTAGTACTCGGGAACGCGAGTACGAGTGCTCGGGGTCGATGACGCTCGGGGTCGACTATTGTTGAATGCCCGGAGGCACTGCTCGTGACTTAATGACGTAGTACTCGGGATATTAGCGCTCGGGGACGCCTCCGACTGCTCGGGTCTTCGGGAGCTTCCGCGAGTACCTTCGTACTCGGGGTGTGACGAGCACTCGGGGACACTGCGGACTGCTCGGGATGTGAGTATCCGGACCTGCACTTCAAGAGTTAATGCTAAATCTATAGCGAGTAAATCCATTATTCTAATTTGGCTAGTTGAATCAATCTTAAAGCCAAATTACACCGCAAGCAACACCTAACACTTAATTTAGCCAACCAAATAAATCCTTGAGCCAAATTACGTTGTAAACACATGCCCCCCTGCTTTTTGATATAATTGCATTTACCAAAAACACCGTAGACTACACCATTGCTCAGGGCGATACTTATAAAGGACATATCGGCCATAGATTTTGTTAAGCTTCTTGCCACACACTCGGGTAATACCTTTTCAGATACTTCCCATTAAGAGCCTTAGGTAACCCCTCCCCTTGCAAAGATTCCACAAAATAAGAGTTCCCAGGGACAATCTCGACGACCTTATACGGACCCTCCCAACTCGGCGACCATTTGCCAAGTTTGTTGTTCCGAGTTCCAATAGGTAAAATCGTCTTCCATACTAGATCTCCTATCTGAAACGATTTTTCCTTTACTCTTTTGTTGTAAGCCTTAGCAACTCTCAACTTCTCCTTTTCGATTTCTCGTAAGGCTTTCAACCTTTCTTCCGAAATGTCGTCTACCCTGTCTATCATCAAGTGACTATAATCTTCAGCCGACAAGTCATTTTGCCTGGCTATTCTAAGAGCTTGTAATCTAACCTCCACGGGTAACACTGCCTCCTGCCCGTATACCAATTCGAACGGTGTCACTCGGGTTGCCCCATGCTTAGATATCCGATGAGTGTAATACCCACTTTACGATAAATAGGTATTGCTCTGCACTCATGCATACATGGCATTTTCATCAACCACACCTTATTCAAACTTAGTTGTATATCAACTTTACTTTATAGAATATGTTAATATCTCATCCTCGGTGGATAATTGTTGCAAACACCAATCAATTTATTTGAAGTAATTCAACTCACAATGTCAAAACACCAATCAACTTATTTGAAGTACCGAACTTCGATAAAGCATTTGCAAGTGTGGGGTCAGTGGACCCGTTGATGAACTCCCCTAGTAACTTCTCCCTCCTAACATTCCCTCTTCCTTCTCGAGATCCCATGAAATAACCCCTAATCCAAGCATCCGAGAGGAAACCTTAAAGTGTCGAGGAAACTAGGGTTAAGGAAAAGGGGAAGCAAGTGTGAATGAAAACCTGTTAAAAAGTGGGAATAGGCTTGGATATGACAAGATTAGCTCCATGCCAAATTTCAAGAATTTTGGAGAAGTTTAAGACCTGGTCGCAATTCAAATCGTCGGATTAGGTCAAACTCTAAATTTGAACTAGAACCCCACTCAAATCAACTCCAAATGGATTCAAATTTCTACAGTAGCTCGACAATAATGTTTGGAAGGGCTGGCAAAAATTTCAGAATTTTTGGGCAAATATTTGAACATAAAATGACGTGGGGAAAGAACCAGAAATAAATAAAAAGAAAAAGGACACTAAACCCTAAACCAACCTGGGCCGGGAGCCACTCGGCGGCCCACTTGGCCGGCCCGTTAACACCCCGGTTCCCGAACCCGCCTCCCACTTCCCCATTTTCCGCCTTCCCCTCTCGGTCGCGCCTGCTCCCGGGCGCGTTTTCCCCCGCTCCCCTGTCAGACGCCCGGGCCCGCTTGTCATCCCTCCCGCGCCACGTCCCCGCCGCTCGTTGGCCTCGGTGGCCGGTGCGCCGCTCCGACAAGCCACCTTCCGAGGCCGCCGCCGCCCTATAAAGCCACCCTTCCGACAGCCCTCCTCTTTTCCCCGTTCTCCACAAAACCCTAGCCCCTTTTCGCTCGGTGCCGAAGCCTCCCCGCCGTGTTCTTCCCCGAGTCCGGCCAGCCTTCCGACGAGAAATTCCGAGCGTCTCGGTGAGCTATTCCCCTTCTTTTCTTGCGCTTGAGCCTCCTTAGTTCCTGCCTCACCTCCCTCCCTCATCCATTTTCCAGAACGGTCCCGAGCACCGCCGCGCTGTCCTCGTCTTCCCCACCTCCGGTCAAGGACTCCGGTGAGCTATCCTGCTCTTTCCAGTAAGCCCCGAGTCCCATTTCTTCCTCCTCGAGCCCCCTTTCTCCTCCCCTCACCTCCCCGTCGTTTTCTTTCCACAGATCCGCCCTCGGAGACCATCCATCACCGGCGACCGAGCCACCTCGACGATCCTCGCCGGCGCTAGCCTCCTCCAGCCTTCCCCGAGACCTACTCGTGCGCGCATTCGTCTTGGGTGAGCTCCGGGTCCCTTGGCCATCTTCCCCTGAGCTCGGGCCGGTAGCCCAACACCCTCCGGCGAGCTCGGGTGCCGCTCCGGCCGAGCGCCGCCGCCTAGATCCGCCGCCGGCCTCGGTACAGAGAGAAGAGAGAAGAGAGAAGTGAGGGAGAGAGAGATCCGGCCGCGTGGCCTTTTCTGATTGGGCCACGTGTGCTCGGGTTGGTCCCGCTAGTCAGTAGGTGCGGTTATGAGGGTAGAGTAGGGGGTGTGTTCTCGGGTGGGTTTAGCATGCGAGTCCCGTAGCACAGAGAGAGAGGGGGGATCATTTCGGGTATGTTTAGCATTTAGGGATTCGTATGTTAGGGTTAGGTTTCATCCAAAATTTCAAGCAACCATATCTTTCAAAATACAGCTCCAAATTTGACAAATTTTATATGGTTGGAAAGCTGGTGAAATTCTCTACAACTTGGACGCATCAAAAGTTCATTTTGACTACATGCACAGTAGGTTATCTAGGGTTTAATCATTTGTTCCGGCTAGTTTCGAAATGCGATAACTTGTGATCCATAGCTCGGATTTTAGCAAACTTGATATCGTTGAAAAGCTTATGAAGATTCCTACGACTTGGCTGAAACAAAAAGTAATTTTAGTCACATGCACAGTACTATACTTAGGATTGTTGCTTTGCCCTGTCGCGGCTCGGTGAAACCCTAGTCTTGTGAACTAGCTCCCTTCGTACGATTCCACGTACCTTAGCCTCCTATTACATAACTTAACTTCATATTGACTTAATATACCCACTCGTGCAATGTTTCATCACTAAAGACGCAACCTTAACTCCTCGGAGCATTTTAAATCGTCATGCATGCATTCTAGATATCACATGGCTCCGATGACTTAATATGAACCCATGCAGATCATCACGACTCTTCGACACCCATTGCACGTCTAGTCTCATGTAGCTCACATCATTCATACATGCATACATGCTGAACTCATTAGCTTTTATCGTTTTCTTTCCGGTTCCCCGTATTCGTTATAAAAGAACTTGAAGAGGAGGACCACCAGGCTTACGACCCCTCGCAAGAGCAGGAACAACCCGAATCAGGCAAGCAGAGCTTGTTGCATCTCTACCTTTCGTACTCTCGTGTATGCCCTGTTATATGTGCTATGTGTATGATTGCTATCGTTGAATCGTTGCAAGGTGCGTACACTAGCATGTGTAGGATGTGTCTTACGTCGGGAACATCTTATAGCTCTTCAACTAAATTGTTAAGTGAGTTGGGAGAGCCGAGGGCGTGCACAATGGGTACGGTTGGTGTGAATTGATGCATGACGGCGACCCAGGTGTATGAAGGTTTTGTCGCCATACCAACCCTATCTTCAGCGTGTCACCATCCCTTATCACACGTGAACGCTAGCGAGAACCAACACTGAGGATAGCTGGGGTAAGCCTCCATGCACTTTGTGAGGCTCGCTACCTCCAAACTGTTATGCACTCACTATGCCTGCAGGGGTTGAGTTGTCGGTAGTGGTTCGAGAGATTTAAAATGAATATGTGAGGATTGGATCGAATTGGAATTATTAACTCATGTATGGATTGGATCAGTTTGGATTTTACTTAGGGGCTGCCCTAATCGGATCGGATAATGTTTAATGGATTGAATTGGATTGGATACACGGGATGCCCCCGATGGAATTGGAGTTAATGGTTTGATTTGGTGGTACACATGGGGTGATGTGTTGTGTTATGAGTTAGTTGGTACTTAGTTTGTCTTACTTCACCTTATTAATGTTATGTACTTAAGTTGTATATTGTTACTCTGAGAAGCATTCATGTTTAATTAATGTTGTACTAGTATGAGTAGGACATTTAATCAAGCACGGATAAGTCTTGCGAGTACGTTCGTACTCACCCAGGTTACCCCTGGAGCTTGCAGGTGAGCCGGTGGTGGAAGATTATTTCGATGATGCTTGAACTTGCGTTTCCTCGGTTGTGTTCGATTGTTGGGATAGTTATAGCTTTTGTTCAGCGGTCACTAAGCCGTTGTGGGACTCATCCACTTGTTTCCGCTGTCGTTTAATTTCTCCGTACTCGGATATGCTTTCAGTTATGACTGGATTATGTAAGGTATTGTCCCATCGTGGGCAGTTAATATTAATATCGTATTTGTAGAGCTTTGTTATGATATCCAAGTTGTTAATCCCAGGCTGCCCTTACGCAATGCGTGTATGATATGAAGCGTTTTGGGTATGCCGTGAAGGGTTGCGGTTGTACCGGTTGTTACTAGGTTGGGCAAGAATCGGTTGAGTGACCCGCTGGCTGAGATGCTGTGCCGGCCAGGCAGGGTGTGGGCGTTCTACCGGGCTTTCGAGCGACCCACTAGCCTTCGGGCTAGGTTAGGGTGTGGGTAGGACTGCCGGGCTCCTCCGACCTTGTCTTCCCTGGTAGTAATTGGGAACGACTCTACACCTTCACCGGATTATGGAATCGTATGTGGTTCTGGGAAGATTGGTCGCTTCCGGCCGGCTCGCACGTAGCGGGTGTCGGATCGTTCTGTCTTGGTGCGTACGGCGCAGGTACCGTGCCACCGGGCTGACGAGTCCTTCGGTCCTTGGCGACTTCGCGTTCCCTTAGTCATATGCAATTCCGGGTCCGTGACAATGAGCCCATATCGCTTCCGAAAGGACTTCATGCCACCTTCTCGGATGTTCCTCAATTTTCTTCTTTATTAACTTGATCAAAGTCTTATTACTGGACTCGGCCTGTCCATTAGCTTGTGCATAATAGGGCGACGAGTTCAACAACTTGACTCCAAAGGACTCGGCAAACTCACTGAATTGGTGAGACATAAAGGATGCACCCTGATCAGTTGTCAGAGTTTGAGGGATGCCAAACCTATGAATGATATGCTCTAGAATAAAGCTAATCACTTCCTTATGAGTCATATTCTTTAAAGGAACTGCTTCGGTCCATTTAGTAAAATAATCTGTAGCTACAAGGACAAAACGATGACCTTTAGACGAAGCAGGATATATTTGCCCGATGAAGTCTAAACCCCATCCTCTAAATGGCCACGGCTTTATAATAGGGTTCATCCTAGCCGCGGGTACCAATTGTATGTTCCCGAACTTCTGACATGCTTCACACCCTCTATAATACCGAAAACAGTCTTTTAACATAGTCGGCCAATAGAATCCTGCCCTCTTTAATAACCACTGCATCTTGGGAGCCGACTGATGTGTTCCGCATATCCCTTCATGCACTTCTCCCATAGCTACCTTTGACTGGTCGGGATCTAAGCATTTCAATAATACTCCATCTATCGTTCGGCGATACAACTCGTCACTAAACAAGGTGTACTTTATAGCTTGCCGCCGAATTTTTCTATCCCTTGTTCGACTCGGATCTTTCAAATAACTAACTAAAGGTGCCCTCCAATCATTGACTTCCAAACCGCTTACCGACTCGGCTGCTTGTGTTAAACTGTTGCCCCCCGAGTCGGTACTGGACCTACACGAGTCGGCTTCGACTTCCAGCAAGTCGGCCTGGCTTTTGACAGCAACGAGCATTGACTCTCTGGATATGGAAAATTTTCCTCTTCTGACTTGGTACCCGGATGCTTGCTGTGCCAAATAGTTGGCTCTAGAGTTCTCCTCTCTAGGCACATGGCTGATGTTAAAAGTATCTAAGAACTTGACTATGTCTAAACATCGGTCTAAGTAACTATTCAGCAGACCATCAAAACATTGAAACTCACCGTTGACTTGCTGAACTATTAGCAATGAATCCCCAAAAGCATCTATGTCCTTTATACCCATATCTACTAAGCTTTGCAAGCCAAACAATAATGCTTCATACTCTGCCTGATTATTAGTGCAAGGGTATTCTAACCGGACCGATGACTCATAGATAACATTATGTGGTGAAACCAAAACAGTACCAATGCCTTGCCCACTTTTGCAAACCGATCCATCAAAATAAAGCTTTCATGGACATATACGAACATAATTAATATCTTCTTCATCCTTAACCTGATGATCAATGATGAAGTCGGCAATGACTTGACCTCTCATAGCACGCAACGACTCATATGTTAAATCATACTCTATTAAGGCATAGGCCCATTTTCCAATTCATCCGCTAAGAATCGGTTGTTGTAACATATACTTGATCACGTCAACTTGGCAAGACACTATACAGGTACTCGAAAGCAGATAATGCCGAAACTTGGCACATGCGTAAAATAAGCATAAGCATAGCTTCTCGATGAATACGTACCGACTTTCGGTGTCGAGTAGTCGGCGACTTACATATGCGATGATATATTCCTTCTTGTCGACTTCCTGAGTCAGCACTGCGCCGAGTACTTTATCTTGTGCAGTAATGTATAGTCGGAACGGAACTCCCGACTTGGGTGCCCGAAGCACTGGAGGACTTGATAAGTATCTCTTGATACTATTGAAAGCATCTTGCTGTTCTGCCCCCCAAGTGAACTCGGCTTCATGCTTTAACCAAAGTAATGGAACAAACGATTCAATCTTCCCCGCCAGGTTAGATATGAATCGTCTTAGGTAATTTATCTTTCCTAATAGACTCTGCACCTCTTTCTTGCATGTCGGCTCTTCTAACTTTCTGATGGCCTCTATTTTCTTAGGGTCGATCTCTATACCCTGCTCATGAATTATGAACCCTAAGAACTTACCAGCCGACACTCCAAAAGCACATTTGAGCGGGTTCATCTTCAACCCGTACCGACGCATTCTTTCAAAGGCTAGTCGTAAGTCGGCCAAATGGTGGTTACAGCCGTCCGACTTGACGACGATGTCATCAATATAGACTTCTAACACAATGCCTAAGAGATCGTGAAAGATTAAGTTCATAGCACGCTGATAAGTAGCACCCGCATTCTTCAAACCGAATGTCATGACAACCCATTCAAATAACCCGACAAAACCGGGGCAACGAAAGGCAGTTTTAAACATGTCCTCTTCGGCCATAAAGATTTGATTATACCCGGCATTGCCATCTAAGAAACTGAGTACTTTGTGTCCAGAGGCGTCATTTATCAACATGTCGGCTATAGGCATAGGATATTCATCCTTGGGCGTAGCCTTGTTCAAGTCCCTGAAGTCTATACACACCCTAATCTTCCCGGTATTCTTCTTCTCGACTGGCACAATATTTGAAATCCACTCGGCATACCTGCATGGCCGAATGAAGCCTGCCTTCACCAGTCGGTCGACTTCTTCTTTGATGCGATCATACAAGTTAGGGTTAAACCGCCTAGGTGGCTGTTTGTGGGGTCTGAAGCTAGACTTGATAGGCAGCTTATGTCCGACTAGGCTCCGACTCAACCCAGGCATCTTTGTATAATTCCAAGCAAAGCAGTCTACGAATTCTTTGAGTAGTGCACATACCTTGCCTTTCTGGCCGACTTCCATATTGGCATTAATAAACGTTGGTCGCGGCATGCTCCCGTCGCCAATATCGACTTCTTCGAGCGGGTCGGCTGACGAGAACCCTTGCCCGAGTTTCTCCATGTCACCAAAATCTTCAATAGTCTCATGCATATCGTTCCTGCCCGAACGATACTCCTCGGTGCGCTTTTGCAGCCACTTAACGCTATCTTCCCCGTTCATTTATAATAACAAATCATTTAGCCGACTTCTCTTTAGCTTTGCTCTTAGGATCCCCGCACCGGCTATACGGTTTGATTTCCTTAGCGCGGTTCTCCTGTGCTACAGCCCTCTGAGCGACTTGGCTAATGCTTAGGAATTCTTGGCCCTCTATTCTATCCTTAATATGGGCGAGCAAACCCGAAAAAGCGAGGTCGGCAAGATCTTTTTCGTTTATATTTAAACTAAAGCACCGGTTCTTAACCTCTCTGAATCTTCTAATGTAATCACAAACCGGTTCATTATACTTTTGTCTAACCATTGTCAAATCCGAGAGTCTAAGCTCGGTCTCACCCCCGTAAAAGTAATCGTGGAACTGCCGTTCTAGTTGTGCCCAAGACGTAATAGACCTAGGAGCAAGCGAGGTGAACCACGTGAAGGCAGTTCCTGACAATGACAAGGGAAAGAGTTTTATTCTATAGATATCTGATGTGCCGACTTCACTACTTTGTGCCAAGATTGCCCTACATATTCAAAAGTCGACCTATTGTCTTCCCCTGTGAATTTGACAAAATCAGGAATTCTGAACCCGCGGGGGTACGGTGTTGTGTCGTAGCACTCAGGGTACGGCTTTAAGTAAGCACGAGATCCATCCTTAGGTAATACGCCGAGTTCTCTGAGCACTCCGGCGAGTTGATCCTTAAAGCTCATATCGGCTAGCGGGGTACGCGAAGTCGGCTGCGGTAACTCGGGTTGGACTTGTTGCGGGTTAAAATATGTTTCTGGGACCGGCCCATGGGGGACTCCGGTACCGAAAGGTGTGATAGGTGGTGTGTTGTATGCGACTGTTTGATAGTACGGTTGTGGGATGTTCGCGCTAAGGCTCAGACTTCGGTCGTTATTGGAAAAACTCTGGGACACCGAAGTCGGATTGACAGAAGTCGTGATCACGGGGGCGACTTCTATCCGATGATCGACTCTGTTAGGGTACACCGGCTGTTTATTCCGATGATCATCATTGACTTGCAAGACTGTGGATCTAACGTGACCTGGCAGACTACTCTGTAAGTCTTTAGCGAGTTGCTCCTTGAACTCGTCAAATCGGCTATTCATTACTCGAGCGAATAATTGCGCCGATTTGTCCATCTCGGTGCCATATTTGTTGGCTACCGACACGTCGATCAGATGAGCGATTTCGTCAGGACAAGTCGGTTTACTCACCTCGGGTTTGGGCGCAGGAGGTGGACTCGGCACGACTACCTTCTTGATGACGCCGTTCCTCGTCTTCTGGTAGCCGGCCAACTTTTGCCGGAGTCGTTCCGCCTGCTCCTCTTCGAGTTGTTGTTCAATCTCCCGCCGTTCATCTTCAGATAGGTCATCGAGCGTAACGGCGATGATGTTCTCCGGGTTGACGATGCTTCCGTCCTTGGAATCAGAATTCATGGTGTAGACTTCTCTTCTCTTCCCCAGCGGAGTCGCCAATTGTGTTCGCACGAAATTGGATCCGTGAAACACTTAGGTAAAGTGGAGTCGCCAACCGTACTTACGTGTACGATAAACGGATGCTTTTCGAGCAAAGCAACAAAGGATAACTATCGTACTTACACGTACGACGAGCGATTGCTTTCTGAGCAAAGCAACAAAGATCCTCTTACTTACGTGAAGAAGAAACGACTGTTTTCCGGCGCAAAACAGCAAAGATCTACTGCTAAGAAAAGTAAAAAAGGGTAAAAGTAATAGATTGATTTGTGTCGATTGTTGGATGTTCTCAATCGGCCATCACCCCTCATATTTATAGGGCGGCTGGTCTTCCCGTAGGAGATCAAGACTCCTAATCCTAATTGATTACAGATATACAACCTTTCCTTATTTAAAGGATCGCGATCTACTATACATATGACTTTCCATCGCTCGGGACTCCTTTCTCGGATATGGGACATCTTTCCATACGAACCGAGAGTCCTTCCGAATTCGTAGTCAATTCCTTCCTTTCTGAGACTCTTTCCCTAAGTCTCCGTGTCGGATAAATCTTGGTGATAGAGGACTCGTCGTATCAGCTTGTCCATGAATCGACCTGCTTGTATCGTGACTTGATTCTACTGTGATTCGGCTCTGTCCGACTTGTGCCTTCTCGGGAACTCGAGCACTCAGAAACATCAGTACTCGAGAATGCCAGTACTCGAGGACACGGGCCCGGGTGCTCGGTACTCGGACGTGCTGGCACTCGGAATTGCCAGTGCTCGGGATCGCTCGTACTCGGGTCCGCTAGTACTCGGGAACGCGAGTACGAGTGCTCGGGGTTGATGACGCTCGGGGTCGATGACGCTCGGGGTCGACTGTTGTTGAATGCCCGGAGGCACTGCTCGTGACTTAATGACGTAGTACTCGGGATATTAGCGCTCGGGGACGCCTCCGACTGCTCGGGTCTTCGGGAGCTTCCGTGAGTACCTTCGTACTCGCGGTGTGACGAGCACTCGGGGACACTGCGGACTGCTCGGGATGTGAGTATCCGGACCTGCACTTCAAGAGTTAATGCTAAATCTATAGCGAGTAAATCCATTATTCTAATTTGGCTAGTTGAATCAATCTTAAAGCCAAATTACACCGCAAGCAACACCTAACACTTAATTTAGCCAACCAAATAAATCCTTGAGCCAAATTACGCTGTAAACAATGATATCGCACACGGGTTACCAAAATTAACCGTCACCGATACTTACAACATCGCACACGGTCATCAAACAAAATCCGTTACTGATGCCGGCTACCTATGAAAAAGTTAAGAATTTCCAGAACAAGACATCACACACGGTCACCTGAAGCAACCGTGTGCGATGTGGAGCCACATCGCACACGGTACCTATGAAATAACCGCAATGTGCCTCACATCGCACACGGCCCAATTTGCCGTGGCACATCACACACGGGCCTGAAATGTTGACCGTCTACGATGTTCACATTGGTGACGGGTTTTGGCTAACCGTGTGCAATGAGGGGTCTTAAAAGACATGTTCTATACTAGTGAAATATTGAAAAACTGTAGGTTTTACTCTTGTCATGAATTAGCCAAAAAATAGACATGCCATCGTTGAGGATCATTATTATTAGGACCATAAATGGTGGGAAGTCAAACTTCCAAAATCAAGCTGTTACAGCGTAACAGCACGTAACTTATATACATCAGCAAAGAAGTCTCAAGCCATTCAAAATCACATTAAATCTCAACATAGTAAAAAAAGTAAAACAATAGTCAACAGGATGAGATATGCAGGTTTTGATGCATATAGTCATTAAAAAACAGTAAAACCACACTTATTGGCACCAGAAATGCCTTGTTACTGACACTAAAACATAGAGTGAATATGCTAAAAGGGAATCATAATCCCATTAGCTGGTTGCTCCAACGTCCCCCTCAAGAGAAGCAAGTTGCTCATGTTATTGCAAAACTAAGCTTTTTTCATAATCCTCATTTGTAGTTGACAGAAAAACATTGCTCAGATATTGCTAAATTTACTGAAGAAAGCTAGAATATTGGATGCTTACTCTATCTGCCAAACCAAGCTAAAGAAGCTTGACCCGCAACAATCAAAGATACTAGTTCAGCCAGTGTACACTTGCAGTTCTCCAACTATAGTATTGATACTTCCAAAATGCAAATCATGCAAACATGAATAAAACCAGGAGTAGCATTTGTAACTCGTTTCAACTGAAGGAGGAAGCAAAATTTTACACCATTTACTTTACCACATACCACTAATTTCATGATCATGTCCCTTCAATTAATATATATGCATATGCTTAGTCATCCATGTCTAGTGGCCAATAATTGGAGGATGCCATCGTCATATATTTTTACTCACTATTTATTGTGCTAAAGAAACGACAGTTAACAAAGTGCCTTTGTAGAAAATCAAAATGACAGATTTGATGAAAAAATTTACACCAAAAATAAAGATAGCCCCTATTTTCTTGCAAATCATCTTCACCTGGATTTGATAAATAAAACAAACATGACATTAGTGAAGTGGAACGATGCATATGGAATTGCAAAATAAGATCAGAATACACACCTGCACTACATTAAGACATCTCTACGCACAATATAGAGATATCTTAGTGCACCTCAGCTTAGACAGAATCTTTGTCGTCTCCCTAGATACACCTCTAGACAGTGCAACATATAGTTGGCCATGCGAGAAAATGGGATCGGGAAGGTAAATACCAAAATTCGGTATTATCTGTCCTTGTGTTTTGTTAACTGTCATCACAAAACTAAGACGGATGGGCAACTGCTTCATCTTGAACTTGGATGGAAGGCTAAAATCCTTAGAAGGGCTGAATGGAATCCAAGGTATGAATACTCACTTCCCAACATGCTAGCCTCCTACAATCTCTGTGTCGATTGCTTTATCTTGAAATGCTCTCATCATCAGCCTTGTTCCATTGCACAAGCTATTATTTGGATGGAGATTCCTTAGCAGAATCACCGGGTAGTTTACCATTCAGCATCAGTGAGTTAAGAAATTCATTGGGATAGTGATCATGTGGATCATCCTCAATAGAGTCAAAGCTGTAGTATATCTTCTCTTGCCTAGGAAACTTGTCAATCATTTAAGCATTCAACTCATCAACACATTCATTCTTTGTAATGAGGATAGCATGAGCACTCATGTAAGTTGGTGAATTAGCATTATGCTCGAGGGATGGAAAGATGTCATCAATCAACTTGTTAATGGATACTTCATTGGGAGTGTAGGGAATCACGATGTCATCGGGGAGGTGCACATAATCATCACCTATCAATTCTTTAGTTCCATTACAGATCCTTAACAAAAACCTAGAGAACCATGGATCAGCCTGTGCCCTCATGTTGCGCGTGAGGCAAATCTTCCTAATACTTTCCCACGGATAGGACTTTTGCAAGGCGCCATCCGTGATCTGTCCTCTTGTTCCACGCGGAACCACAGGGAGGACCTGCCTAAAATCTCCTCCGAACACCATAATGTTCCCTCCAAATGGTGATGAATAACCTGTGGCATCTTGAACTGACCTATCGAGTGTCTCTACTGAGAGGTGTTTTGTCATTGCGACTTCATCCCATATTATCAAGAATGCCCTTTTGTAATACCCAAAGTCGATAGATAGGTTTTTGATTTGCATTCATGCATACATGGCATCATCATCACCACACCTTGTTTAAACCTAGTTGTATATCGATTTAACTTTATAGAATATGTTAATATTTCATCCTCGGTGGATATTTATACAAACACCAATCAATTTATTTGAAGTAACTCAAATAACAATACCGTCGATAAGGGTGGTAGAAGTCGTCGAACCCTTCGAAGAATCTTCGTCCCTAACCCTAAAACCCTAGCGGTGCCAAATTAGGGTTTTGACGACAGAGTAGTTTCCCAGTGGTGCAAACCTCCCAAACTTCGTAAATAGTTTCAAAAGGAGTAACCTTAACCCCTGACCAATTTTCAAAACCCTTGGACATCACTAGAACTCAATTCTATCTCAAACCCGAATTCAAACCCTAAATCACCAGTGCATGTGAGCATAGTTCAAACCAGCCCCAAAATAGTTCAAACCCTTACAGTAGGTCTCAGTAATCACCTTGAAGCCCCTGCCAAAGTTTCATAATTTTTGAAGCTATTTTGGCACATGAAATATCACAAAAACAAATCCCAATTCAAACCCTAAACTGAATTTGAATGGGAACCCAGGTCAAATCAGTCCCAAATTGGTTCAAACTCCTACAGTAGCTCAAGAATAATATCAGGAAACTCCTGTAAAAATTTCAGGTTAATTGGAGCTGATTTGGTACATAAAATGATAAAGGGGAGGCTGCTCGAAATAAATAAAAAGAAAAAGGAAAAATAAAACCCTAAACTAACCGGACCCCCAGCCCATGCGTGCGGCCCAGACCGGCCCGCTAAGCCATCGGCGCCGCGGCCCGTTTCTCTCCCCTTTCCTTTCACTGCCACGCGGGCCCCGCCCGCCAACCTCACCCCGCGCCTGGGCCCTCCTGTCATCCCCCACCGCCGCACCTTCTCTCTCCCCCGCGCCTCGGGACCCACCTGTCGGACCTCGCCCGCCACGTCCCCGGCGTCGGTACGCCGGCGTGGGCGGTGCCCTTCCCCCGACGCCACCGGTCCGACGCCCCGCCGCCCCTTAAAAGCCGCGTCCCGACCAGCTCTCTTTCCCCTCGCCCAGCTCCCGAAACCCTAGCCTCCTCTCCCTCTGTTTCCCCGCGCCCTAGTTTCTTCCCCGTCCCCGGTCACTGAACTCCGGCGAGGAATTAACCGCAGTCCGGTGAAGCCCCGACCTCCCTGACAAGCTCCCTAGCTTCCCTACCTTCTCCTCCACCTGCCTATCTCCTCTACGCTCCTGATCTGCGCCGGAATCACCGACCCCGTCACCGTCTTCCTCAGGTCCGGCCAGGCCTCCGACGAGCTCCAGAGCGCGCACTGGTTCCCCTCTCCTCCCATTTTCTTCCTCCCTAGCTCCCCTCCCACTCCCTTAACCCTCCCCTCTACTTTTCTGCACAGATCCGAGCCCCGGCACCCTTCCTCACCGGCGACCGAAGCTTCCCTCCGCCCCTCGCCGTCGCAGACCACCACCCGAGCTCCTTCGCCCTCGCCGAGCACGAAATCGACCCCGGGGTGAGCTCCTCCTTCGATTGCTGCACTCGACCGAGCTCCCCGTGCACTGTGGCGTCCCCGAGCGTACTCCGGCGATCTTCCGGTGACCTCGCCGCCATCCCGAGTGCCGCCGGCCAGCTCCAGAGAGAGAGAGAGAGAGAGATGGGCTGAGGTGGCGCTGCCTGATTGGATCCTCGGGTCCAGTCAGCCACTGACTGGATTCTCGGTGGTCCAGTCAGCCCTGACCGGAGAGCCCCACCTGTCAGCTGACGTGGTTTAAGGGTGGGAATGCCCGGGTTGGTTCCCGGGTGCGCGTAGGACTTTAGGTTTGAGCTGGGTAGACTTCGGGTAGATCTAGCATTTAGGTTTAGGCTGTTAGGGTTAGATTTTATCCAAGATTTCAAATGCTCATATCTTTTGAACCATGAATCCAAATTGGGCAAATTTTATATGGTTAGAAAGCTTATGAAAAACTCTACAATATGGCTGAAACAAAAATTAATTTTGAATTCATGCACTGGAAGATATCTAGGGTAGATGTTTAACTACCGTCGAGGGTCGATAAACCCTAGTTTTTCAACCCTAGCTCCGATGTCGACGAATTTTATACTTCTGGAATCCTCGCGAGATATCCTACGACATGGAACCACTAAAACTCCAGTAAGGATACATGCACGATAAACTTCGAATGGATTAGCCTTTCATCGTCGCACCCCATAAAACCCTAGCTTGCGAGTTAATCTCCGATTCGTACGATTCCAAGTATTTCAAACTCCTAATGCATAACCCAATTTAATATTGACTTATTGCACATTTTTGTAGTGTTTCACCACTAAAGACGCAACCCTAACTCATCGGAGCATTTTAAACCGCATGCATGCATCCTAGATGTCACATGTCTCCGATGACCTAATTTGAACCCACGAAGATCATTCCGGCTCTTCGACACCCACTACACATCTAATCCCATGTAGTTCATATCATCCATACATGCATACATGCTGGTCTCATTACCTTTTATCGTTTCTTTCCGGTGATCGCGTTATTTACAACAGAGCCCGAAGACGAAGGTGACCACCCGGCTTACGACCCTTCGCAAGAACAGGAACAACCAGAATCAGGCAAGCAGAGCTTGTTGCATCTTTACCTTCCGTACTCTTGTGTATGCCCTTGTTATATGTGCTATGTGTATGAATGTTTTATCTGTGAATTGTCGCAAGTTGCGTACACTAGCATGTGTAGGATGTGTCTTACGTCGAGAACATCTAATGGCTCTTCAACTAAATGGTTAAGTGAGTTGCGAGAGCCGAGGGCGTGCACAATGGGTACGGTTGGTGTTCATCGTAGTTTGATGGCGACGCGGGAGTAAGTAGAGATTTAGTCGTCACACCAACCCTATCTTCAGCGTGTCACCATCCCTTTTCACACGTGGACGCTAGCGAGAACCAACACTGAGGATAGTTGGGGGTAGGCATGCACTTTGGAGGCTCGCTACCTCCAAACTGTTATGCACTCACTATGCCTGCAGGGGTTGAGTTGTCGGTAGCGGTTCGAGAGATTAAAATGAACTTGTTGAGGATTGGATCAATTTGGATTGGATTTAGGGGCTGCTCTAATCGAATTGGATGAGGTTTAATGGATTGGTTTGGGATTGGACTCAGGGGTTGCCCCAATGGATTTGGATTTGATGACTTGATCTTGTGGTAGCGTGATTGTGGTATGTTTGTGCCCTGAGTTAGTCTGTCATTTGGTATGTCTTTACTTCACCTTATTACTGTTATGTTCTTAAGTTGTATATTGTTACTCTGAGAAGCATTCATGTTTAATTGTGTTGTACTAGTATGAGTAGGACATTTAATCAAGCACGAATAAGTCTTGCGAGTACGTTTGTACTCACCTAGGTTAATCCTAGAGCTTGCAGGTGAGCCGGTGGTCGATGATTATTTTGACGAAGCTTGAACTCGGGTTTCCTCGGTTGTGTTCGATTGTGGGATAGTTGGTGTTTTGTTCAGCGGCCCCTATGTCGCTGTGGGTCTAATCATTTTGCTTCCGCTGTTGTTAAACTTCTCCGTACTCGGATATGCTTTCGGATTTACCGCCTGATGTAATATATCGTTCCCTCGGGGACTGTTATTAGTAATTTCGTAATGTAGTGCTTTGTGATGATATCCGAGTTGTTAATCCAGGCTGCCCTTACGCAATGCGTGTATGATATGAAGCGTTTTGGGTATGCCGTGAAGAGTCGAAGCCGTACCTTGTTCTACTAAGTCGAGCAGGTGTTGGTTGAGTGACCCGCTGTGTCACGGCCCCGGAATCGCATATGGCTAGGGGAACGAATCGTCGCCAAGGACCAAAGGATCCGTCGACCGGGTGGCACGGTACCTGCGCCGTACGCACCTCAGCGGAGGGATCCGACACCCGACCCACATACCATACGCGCCATTCGTCGTATGTATCTATCACCGTGGGTCGAGCCAGCCGGAAGCGACTAGACTTCCCAGAACCACATACCATTCTACGGACCGTGTGAAGGTTTAGAGTCGTTCCTGATTCCACCATGCAGAGCAAGGTCGAAGGAGCCCGGCGGTTCTACCCACACCCTAACCTAGCTTAAAAGCTAGTGGGTCGCCCGAAGGCCCGGTAGAACACACCCACACCCTGCCTGGCCGGCACAGCATCTCAGCCAGCGGGTCACTCAATCAACACCTGCTCGGCACAGTTAAAAGAGGAACCACTTTAACCCTTCACGGCATACCCATATACTTCACATCATACACACAGTGTATATGGGCAGCCGGAATAACAACTTGCATATCACAACAAAACACTACGATACGGATAGAAACTAACTGTCCACATCGGACTATAAGATTACATCAATCGGCCATAGCCGGAAACATATCCGAGTACGGAGTGTTTAACCACAGCGGAAGAAAAATAAATGAGACCCACAGCGGCTTATTGACCGCTGACCTAGATCCACATTAACTCCCAAAGATCGAACACAACCGAGGAAACTGCAATTTCAAGTGTCGTTCAAGAAACCTTCGACCACCGGCTCACCTGCAAGCTCTAGGAATATCCTAGGTGAGTACAAAGTACTCGCAAGACTTATTCGTGCTTGATTAAATGTCCTACCCATACTAGTACAACAGTAATTAAACATGATGCTTCTCAGAGTAACAATATACATAAGAAAATAACATCGAACTTTAAATAACATCACAAGTTTTACCACCAAAAATCCAATATCTCTTTCTCATATGTATCCAATCCACGACCATCATCTCAATCCATATCCATTCTATAACCATTTTATCTCTTGGACCGTTACCGGCAACTCGATTCCTAAGGTGAGGTGGATGCCTCCTCCTTGAGATACGCGTCTCCAAGGGGATGGCCCGTCCATCAACACCAAAGCGTCGATTGCCGTAACGTCCTATCATAACTCATTACCATTCTCTCGGACCGTTACCGACAACTCGATTCCTAAGGTGAGGTGGATGCCTCCTCCTTGAGATACGCGTCTCCAAGGGGATGGCCCGTCCATCAACACCAAAGCGTCGATTGCCGTAACGTCCTATCATAACCCATTACCATTCTCTCGGACCGTTACCGACAACTCGATTCCTAAGGTGAGGTGGATGCCTCCTCCTTGAGATACGCGTCTCCAAGGGGATGGCCCGTCCATCAACACCAAAGCGTCGATTGCCGCTAACGTCCTATCATCATTTATTCTCTCGGACCGTTACCGACACCCCGATTCCTAAGGTGAGGTGGACGCCTCACTCTCTTGAGGTAGCTAGCCTCCAAGAGGTAGGCCCATCCATCAACACCAAAGCGTCGGTTGCCGCTAACGTCCTCGCGTGGAAAGGGAAAAGTGCACGATGAAATCACCTCCGGTGGTATGGCGAATATCTCAATCTCACATCATCCTTCATTCCCCGGGTTCGCCTTCTTCCTTCTCGTTACAATACCACCTTATCCATCGTGCACCCACCCTCGGCTCTCCCATCTCACTTATTATCAAGGTTCCAGTTGATTAATCTTTTAGATTTAGACCATCACTGACACACAATAGATCATACTCCAACCAACCATCGACCCTGACTCAATCCAATCACATCCCTAGCATGCTAGTATTCAAACAATACGTGCGAGAATAAAGCATACAATCAGGGATATACGAACAATATTAAGAGTGCAATGCAACAAGCTCTGCTTGCCTGGGGGTAGAGTTTATCGAAGTGCTGAAACAATCGGTAGAACGCCAAAACATCCGAACTGGAAAAGCGAAGGGAAGAACAATGAATAAAAACGAGAAGGGTATGATGCATTGATGATATGCTTTCCTACTGAGTTTAGGTGAATGGTGATACTAAATATTTTGTTTTGGCCGTTAAGCTAGATTCTCTAGAATATATCCTTTTTGTATGTTTCTCAGTAAAGAAAAGAATCAACTAAGTTCACAATTAGCGGGGTGGTTTGGGGGTTAGGTTTAGCGGTGTTATAACTTTGGCAACGGATGAACCTAGAATATGGATGCATGCATGGGATATGATATGCAAATAAGGAGAAAGGTGTTAAACCTATAATTAGGGTTAGGGCTTATTTGATTGATCCGTAGTAGCGGTAAAAACATGGGTCGCGATTATTTTCTGGTCATTAGACAAATTATGACACCATTTAACACCAAATTCGAAAATACTAGGTCTGCTCATTGATCCAATCCTCAAAATCAATCCCTCACTGTTGTTTAGGTAATCTTAATTCAAAAATCCAGATTAGACAAATGAATTCCCTATGGACATCTGAGTCAAATTTTCTAACAACTTTGTTATTCACCTCAAAATTCAATTTCATTGTTAAGACCTCCTAATTACTCCTGACAACTCTCTCAGCCCTCGAAAATCAACATACCACCAGCAGTATCTTGCCCATAACTTTTGATCCACAAATCCGATGTGAGCAAACTCAGTGGCGTTGGAAAGCTATCGACGATACCCATCTTTTACCTTTTGGAGGTGACATCAGATTCCCAACAGTTTAATCCCAGAATTAGAATGAAACTCGACAGATTTTAACCCTGGGGGAACACTCATATCTACAGCAGTATTTTGGCCATAACTTTTAGAGTATAACTCCGATTGGAGCAATTCCGGTGGCATTGGAAAGCTGAGGATGAAACCCACAACTTCTCCCATTGGACCAACTTGGAATTTGGCACGGTTTGGTAGCAGTTTTCAGATTAAACTTACTGACCTAATTCAAACATGCAACAAAACCCCAATTTTCAAAACTCAGAATTTCATCAAATCCACACTTATCTAGGGACTAACTGAGGTATACCTTGCAGCATGCATATCCAATTTGAGAGGATCCCGACAAAAACCACAAAAATTCCCTCTCTTTCCTTCTCTAAGCTTTTCCTCCTTCTTCCTCCTAGCTGCTCCAAGCTACTCCAAGTTTCTTGGCCCTGGCTTCCCTATTGCTTCCCCTTTCTTCCTTCTCTTCCTTATGGCTGAACCCATTCTCCCGATTGGACACCACAGCAGCAGCAGTACAGCAGTATAGCAGCACGCGGCAAGGGGGAACAAGGGAGGAGGCGGCCTGTGCTTGTCCTGGAGGCGAGCAGCAGCCGTGGTGGCATTTCCTGCCGCGGCAGGGCAGGGCAGAGGGGTGTGCGGCAGGGGGAGCGCGCCGCAGGAGGAGCGGTGGCGCGGCAGGGCGCTGCAGGCGGGGGCTGAGCAGCGGGGAGGCGCGGCAGCTGGGGGAGGTGGCGCGGCAGCGCGCGGCAGAGGGGCTGGCCGGCGCGGCAGGGGGAGTCCTCGCGTGGGGAGAGAGGAGGCGCTGGGGGGATTGGCTCGCCGGCGGGAGGCGGCGCCCAGGCGGCCGGGGATGGGAGGCACGGCAAGCGCGCAGGAGCAGAACAAGAAAATGGGGAAAAGGGAGAGGAGATGGCAGGATGCCCAAAAGTGCATGCATGTGGATGGTTTTTAGGTGGATTGGAGGATTAGGAGATGGGGAATCCCATGATATCACATGCATGAGCCAATTCTTGATTCTTGATGGGATTTTGGAGGGGAGAAGAGGGCATGGGGGCTGCTCCAAGGAAGAAGAAGAGCAAGTGCTGCTGGAGAGAAAAAGAAAGGGGAGTGCCTGCTGTGCGTGGAGAAGAAAAAGAGGGAAGGGAAAAGAAATCTGCAGTGTGGGTCCCACGGCAGGTAAGAGAGAGGTGAGGGAATTTCTTTGGTTTTGCTGTATTTCTTTTGAACCAGTTAACCAGAACTATGTAACCTGGTTAATAAGCTTTTATAGACTAAAAGTAACATCCCAACTTGGCCTCATATTTTAGTACTTTGGTATATAGCCCCCCAAACGCAATTTGAATCCTAGGTTTTTAAATCACGTCTTCAAATATTTTTCGAAACATTAGACTTGAGGTCAATATGATGGTTAACTTTTAAAGGCAACATTTCATTTATACCGGAGGAGAGGAAGTTAACTTAGTTAGCTTCTTCCACATTTGTCCGAGAAAGAAACTGCGGGAAATAACCTGATCTTGATATACAAGTGAGCTCCAATTAACTGGTAAAAGTTTTTGATAGCTGGGATGTTAGGAACATGCATGAATTTTTGAGTTGTGAGTTTTAGTGACATTAGTTTCGCTATTCGATTTTTGGGTGTTAATCTTAAGGGTACATGTTAGGAATTTTAATCGAAATCGTTGTTGAACTGCCTATATGTATGCATGTAAGGGGAGGAACTCCAATTTATTCACGATGATCTTCACTGATCTCGTGTCTTGAGATTTGGTCGCTACACGCTGGCTGAGATGCTGTGCCGGCCAGGCAGGGTGTGGGCGTTCTACCGGGCTTTCGAGCGACCCACTAGCCTCCGGGCTAGGTTAGGGTGTGGGTAGAACTGCCGGGCTCCTCCGACCTTGTTTATCGTGGTAGGATTCGGGAACGACTCTGACTCCTCACCGGATTACGGAATCGTATGTGGTTTTGGGAAGAGTGGTCGCTTCCGGCCGGCTCGCAGGTGGCGGGTGTCGGATCGCTCTACCTTGGTGTGTACGGCGCAGGTACCGTGCCACCGGGCTGACGAGTCCTTCGGTCCTTGGCGACTTCGCGTTCCCTTAATCATATGCAATTCCGGGTCCGTGACACCTTTGAAACAAATCCGTCGTACCACTTTGCCTAGTGAAATTGCACATGCTATTATTGGTGATGTTAATTGGAATCTTGAACCTAGAATGTGCGGTGCGCCTGCAAGGCATTATTAATGCTGCTATACCAGATGTTGTGGTTGCAATGGCAATTAGACCAATTGACGAACTCTAGCAAGCAATGTTCTATACAGGTACGTCTTGCCCGTACCCCCTAGGCCATCAATGAAGAAAACTCTGTCTTCCCTTCTAACCACGCGCTTGATGATCTCATCGAATCCAGCCCGCTGCTCTGTGTTTAAAGACTCAAATAAATCTACTTGCCCTTGATCTACCTATATTGACATTTCCTTGGTCAACTCCATCATGTCATTGTTGTAGGAATGACTTGTTTCATCAAATCCGGGTAGCCCATAGTTGTTGATGTTGATGTCCTTCCCAATTGAATGTACCAAATTCCTTATGTCTGCAAGCAACATTTTCTCAACCAAGTGATCATTCGTGTGGTGTTATCTTCGGAAATCTTCCGACACTGATTCCAAATGCTTGTCCCACAACTCGTGTGTACTGGTAACCTTGCAAAACACCAGGATGGTTACAAAAAGTCTTCTAAGTGCACACGGCATCTGGGAAGTTGCAGCCTCACTTAGACAATCATCTAGTGTGTTGTCCATCTCCACTAGACCCTTTCATTTGGCGGCTTGGTGAAACGTGGAGCATGTGAAAACTTCAACCATTCAAAGATCCTCAAATGAAGTTGTGTCACGCACATGGTTGAGAAGCACCCTCAAATAGTACCTCTCCCTTTCAACCGGATGGACAGCCACTATTCTACCAATTTGTGACCTCTGCTTACGGCTCTGCAGTTTCTTAGGACCCTTTAGCCATTTAACCATTATGTTAACTCCTTACATAGGTAATGTTGTGCATAGTTATGCACCTGGTTCGCCTTGAAATACTCGGTGAGCACCATCTGTGAAGAGTATTCCCGGGTAACGATGTCTTCCAAGTTAGCGAACCCTCTAAATGTGACAGTATGCATGTCTAGAAGATGCAGCTGTAGCTGCAACACAGGAGGAGACATCTCGAATAGATCAAAAGCATAAATCCACACAACCTCCGGTGGCTTTATGAATCTCGCATCTTTGTACTGGTGGATCTCATTGATCTCCATCCCGTTGCGTGCATAGTCAATGGTCAAAGATGTATGGTCATGTCCTTTATAAATGTACTTAAATAGGTACTTGACAGCCTTGATGCTAGAACACGCCTCTACATTGATATGGCAATTATACCACATGAGCAGTCTAGGATTGTGGTGGACCACCCATCTATTGTCCATTTCACAACATCTAACCTTTACTCGACGGCCATCATCTCTTCTCTTGTAGATTGGATATGAGTCCCTCCCCCTCTATGTGGATTGGCAGAACTGTCGAGGATTCCTCGGAATCTACATGATCCATCTATCATGCAAGCATTATTTTTCTTGAGTTCACTACATGGACCATGCATCATATGCTTGATGAATAGAGCATGCAACAAATATACTTGTCCTTGTCAGGAATCTCAGCGGATATAATATTGTCATATTGATCAAGGTTCATTAACTTGCATATGATCAATAAGAAGTGTTCGAGGAAGGCCCCTCTTCTGAAACTCTGTAACATGGATATACGTTGCAACCTGACCAATGTAGTGCTCCTTGAACATAAGGTCCTTTATATTCCACAACTTTTCCCTGAAGACTCGAGCAACCAAGTATGGCCAATCCTGTGGGGTCTGCCCTTGCGCAAGCTCAACAGTTATCTCATCCCTGTAAGGGTTGCACGTCATTGTTAAGAAAATATCTGGCTTCCCAAACCGCTAGATTAATGTCATAGCATCAAGGTATCTTTGCTTCATGTCCTTGTCCCCACCAGGAAAGGTAGTTGGGAGAACAATCTTTTTGTCCACCGTAGAAGTGCACGTCTCACTCTCAACAATGGAATCCACGACACCTTTGCATAGGTCAACATGTATGAGCTTTTGAGTTGGTTGTTTTGAGAAGAAATCGAGCCTCATAGATTCGATCCTGATGTATATGTCAACAACAAACTTTTGGAAAAGCTGGCCTCCGTAAATGACAATGTTAAATGTTCCAACACTGTTTTGTAGAATAATACTCTCTTGTACTGACATATGAACCAGACTCATTATCCTAATCTCCATCTAACAAAATACAAACAACATTATATTCCACCACCATGACACTATGCTAAGAAAACAATACTTACTAATTACCTTCTTCTATAGCGGTTGATGTTTGAAGGTACATGTGCTCGTTCAGAGGCTCATCAACATAGGGCACGGAGCAAGTCCATCCTACTTCTCCACTCGGGAAAAACAAAGGGGGATCATAGCATCCGTGGTATGCCTTGATATATTGAGGAAGGTCTCGCCTGCCATAAACAAGGACACTTCGATCAAAACAATTATGTGGGTCATTCCCTTCAACCTAGATTGCAGCTATTTGTGATGCAGTGGGGGCATTGTATCATCGCTGGTCCAGGGTGCTACATGCATTAAGCTAGATTATGTACTCATCAATGTTTGGCACATATCTGATGCTCCTAAAGGTCTGCACATAAGGATTGGCTACAAGAATATTGTAACATCCTGATTTTCAGAGCTTTTCAAAATCTTTTATCAAAAATCAAAGCTAGAAAATTTTATTGTTTATTCTCAAGTTAATTAAAACTTAATTAGAATTTCAGAAATTGGACTGGAGTTAATTTGAGTTAATGCAACTTGAGTTTGAGTTGTTTTCAAACTTGGAATATGTCTCCAGAGTTTTTCTCAAAATTTTCGGAGTTCGTTTGATATTCAATCTCGCTCTACTGTTCTTTGTTTTTATTTTGGTTTCTCTTTTCCTTTCCTCCTTTCCTTTATGGCCGCCATCCCGGCTCATCCCCACCCGGCATCCCGCCGCCTCATTTCCTCCCTTGAGCAGCCACTCCGGCGAGTTCTGCGTAGCGCAGCATGCGTCGCCAGCTCTTTTCCAATAAGGTTTGACCTAAATCTCTTTCCCCTAACCTTCCTATAAATACCCCACACCCCTCCCACCTTTTCCCCACTCCCCCACACTCTTTTCCCGCGAAACCCTAGCCCCCAAACCCCCCAAACAGCCGCCACCCCTCTTTGCCACCGTGCAGTTTCTAAACAGCACATATTGCCTCAGTGTTTTCCCAATTCCTATCGCCTCGAACATCTTTTGGCAAATCCCTTCAGTGAGATTGTTCTTAACCTTTCCCTCTACCTCTCTGCAAAATTTGGTGAAGATCCAACGGTGCAATCATCGGGAAATCTCCAAATACTAATGTGCTATTTGCACCCAGATTTTCTGCACGTGCATCTAGATTGGAATGGCGCCCTCGTTAGTTCAGACCTCCTTTTCAAGATCCATTAGGTGAGATCTTGGATAATGTTGTCAAGATGATCTCCACAAAATTTGAAGACAATCCAATGGTCCAATCTCTGAGAAATCAAGTTTCTTCGTGCTGTTGTTCGTGTGTAGATTTGACTACACGAACGGTACTGCAGCATTATCACCTCTTTTCCCATTGATCTGGTGAGTCTTTGAAGACTAACCTTTGCTTGCTCTGTCCCAGGCGGTCCCTCCCAAGTTGGAAGTCGAGACACTGAGGAAACAACTAGCGGAGCTAATGAGCTATTGGCCCTGGCCCTGGCTCTGCTAAAGGCCCAACATCCTGAGATGGATGTCAATGCCCTTTGTGATGACTTGCCTGGGGCGGAGACCGGGGATACCGAGAAGCTAGTCGAGGCGATGCAAGAAGTAGCTGACGTATTCACCAATCACCTAAAAATATGAACTGCTTGTAAACAAAGACTTGAAAAACTTCTGATTAATGCATGTCTATTCGTGTATTCTTAATCTCGCTTAGTAGGTCATTAATCGGGAAGCTGGCACTAAGGCCTTTATCGGGCGTGCTCATATCCGATAAGGTGTTTTAGTGTCATCTTGACCTAGTTACTTTTGTCTAATAGGCAGCGGGAGAGCCTTGTCGGCTTACTGCACTCTTGATCAGCTTCGCCAAATATGTCGTAGTTCATACCCTCTAGTTCGTCAGGGATTCTGGTCAATCACTCCTTAGGTTTGGAGACTCTGCTGCTAGTCAGGGATTTTGGTCGATCGGTCCTTAGGTCAAGATCGAGTGGAGGGTTTAGAGACCCTCTGTCACTCGTCGACGCGATAAGGTATCTTCCTTCACTCACGAGGCTAGAGCTTGGTCTTCTTTCATTTTTCGAGTACTGAACTTTCAAGTACTCCGTGCGACATATTGTTGGAAACTTATCAATCCCATAGGGTCTATCTAGTCCCCCAGCTGTCTATCGGAAAAGGAGAATAAATTTTCGGATGGGCAGTTATGAATATAGGTCATATTCAACTGGGTATATGCTTACAAATCTCCTAAGAAGAAACAAAAAATGCTGGCTCATCTATTGCTGGAAACTAACAAAATAAAAATACTAGGGACACGCCCCTCTGCCTGAGTTGTTGCAGGTTGCTCTGCGTGCTCCAGTCTCGTGTCATAACCCACTGAAGATGTTGTCAAGAGTGCATGCTAGGCGGAGGTGCTTGCAGCGTCTTACTGCCGATAGGTCTGTTCTGTAGCTTGATGATGCGAGGTAGGAGTTTGGCGCAGCTTGGACGACTCTGAGGCTTGAGGGGGATGCTTGTGCAGACTTACTCGAGGTGCTTACACATAGAAATTCTAGAGCTGATCAACATCTCTTAAGGTCTGACCATCCTTGGTTGCCGGTTTGAATGACCATGGCCGGGACACCCTTCTTATTTGGTAGGGACATCCCCCTGGGTATCTTCCTAGTCGGACATGGTTCTCGGGACAGTCATTCTGGTCAAAGGAGATCTGGACTTCCGACCACTTGACTACGTGGGGCGCTCGTGGAGCTGTTGCTAGGGCTTCTCGGGCTATGGCCTTATATTTCCTTTTCGACTCATAAGAAGCTGAGCCCCCGAACATGTGGTCCATTGCTCAATCCTCTTTCTGGAATGGTTCACGACTAGAGTTGTCATCGGAATCGAAGTCTCGACTGTTGTTCGTGACTTGTCGGGACTTCCCACAGTGTTTCTCTTTCTCCGCCTTATGGTACTTCTTGAATAGTCAGCATTGGCAGAGGTCATGCGAGTCGGTTTGGTGGAAGTCGCACCAGTTTTTACTTGTCTTGGTAGAGTGCGACTGCTTATCATTTGAGCGGGGCTACCACATGCGCTTCGCGGGGATGTTGGCCATTACATCGTCAGTTTTTGGCCTCTTTTCATCGTTTCCTCCAAAGAGCTTTTTCTTGCGTTTACTCTTTGCCAGGTTCCCCTCTTGTCTAGTGGGGGACCAGGTCGTCCCTTGCTCAAGCTCTTTGACGGGTTTCTGCAGCGTTCATAGCCTTCTCTGCGAGGTCCATCAGCTGCGCTACCATTTTCGGGGGGTGCATCACTAGATCTTGTATGCACCTTTTATTCCTGTTACCACGGACAAAATCACAGATTACATCAGAATCTCTTACATCGGTTATGGTGTTGTGTACAGTGCTAAAGCTCTTGGTGAAGTCCTGCTGAAAGTGCATCCACTCCCATGGAGCTTGGGAAGGATGGCTATCTTGCCCCAGAGTTTGGTTTTGATGGTTATTGGCAATCCTCACCTGTGTCTAATGTTTTGCAATGAGTGTGAACAGGGATTAGATGGACAGGTGAAAGCTGAAGTGAGACAACTGTTGATGATGAGCCCTAAAAAGAGCAAGGAACTGGGAAGGTCAGAAGGACCAGCTGAGCTAGGTTCCTGAGGCACAGTTGCGAGGAAGCCGAGGCTGTGCTCGAGGGCAAGCGAGGTGATGGTTGCTTGATGGAGTTCAAGGGCCGTGAATGCAAGCTTGATAAGTCCTGGAGGAGCTAGGAAGCTGGTGGATCAGGACCAAGGGTTCTCTGTGCGTCTACAAGGGCAGTCGTCTTCGGTGAAGAAGCTTGGAACCAGTGCCAAGGGTCTAAGCGAGCTGGTCAGGGACTTTGGCGAGGTCATTGCTCTCTGGTCAGTTGTAGGCTTGTAGTGAGCCGGCCAGAGTTGTGCTCAGGTGCTGCCTGAGGCAACCGAGTCCACCTGAGTTTGGCATCTGAGACTCAGGTGGGTAGCTCAGCCGTGGCTAGTAGGTTACCAGAGGTGCTCGTTAGCTGAGTCTCAGATAGGTTAGGTCTGGTGGCTCTTTGTCTGACGTGGCATGAGGGTAACGGCTAGCTGCCAGGGACCCTATAAATAGGGAACCTGGGGAGGTTTTCAACCTCGAACCTTTACCTAACCTTTGCCTCTAACCCGAAAGCAACCTGTTGAGAAAGAAAGAGCTCTAGGTCTCCAAGTGAGTGTTGCCTGCGTGCATCCATCGTGAGAGTGAGTTACTTAGTCCTTCAGGTGTAATCTTCGAGGTACTGGTTCCTCCAAGAGTGGGAGTGCTCTTGGAGTTGGTGAGCAAGCCAAGTCTTGTGTGGCTGCCACCAAGAGTCTGTGAGGGCGATTCGGGTCTGCCTGTCTTGCAGCAGCAAGATAAAAGGATTCCACACAAGAAAGGTACTCGAGGAAAGAGCACGTTTTGGTGCCGGCTGTGAGAACAGCTTCCTCAACGGAGACGTACTGCTTCGCAAGAAGTAGGAACTTCGGTAAAACAAATCATTGTGTGCTTTACTTTCTGTCTTGTGATCAGCTCATACTTATTCTGATATCTATGTATACTTAGATCACTAGAGCACCTTTATTTGTTGCACACTAACTGAGTTTCCTCACCTGAGACTCAGTTAGCTCCTGCTAAAGCTAGTACCTTTCATGTTCACATCATCTGATGCACTCACCTGACTCTCATACCTGAGACTCAGTTAGCTCTGAATATAACTTGCTCTACATCAGCTGAGTTTTCTATCTGAGTGTCTGGTGTTTATCTGATATATCTTGCTGAGTCTCAGTTACGTACATCAGTTGCATATATTTTCTCTAGGATTGACCTATCTCCAGAAGAGAAACCCATTAGGCATCTTTAATTTCTAGAGCCGACCTATTCACCCCCCCTCTAGTCGACTCCTGAGATCCCTTTCAGTCGCGCCGGAGCAGTGTAGGAGCAACGTGCCGCCACTCCCGAGCCGCTCCACCACCACATTGACGCCCAGACGGAGAGGAGGGGGTCTTCTCTGTGGTGATTTGGACTCCCCATCTTCGCTGCGGTTGCCAGGTGAAGTTCATCTCCATTCCTCACTTCCCCGGATTATTTCTGTAGTTTTGAATTGTGCTTGACGTCCAAAGTGGCAGCCTTTATTTGAGAGCTTTTGGTGAACTGGGAAGGCTTCCCTTAATCTCTTGTGGTCAGTAAGCCTGTGAAAGTGTGAAACCCTGCTGGGAGACACTGCAGTTAGGCAAGTTTGCGCGCCAGCTTATTTAGTTGCTAGAAGGCAGTAGGTAAGAGAAAAATGAAAGCAAATAATAATGCCACTCTTGACTAACATATGTAGTTTGATTTCTTTACTGGATTGAATGGATTGCTGGCAGCTTATTTAGTTGCTAGAAGGCAGTAGGTTAGCTCCCTAATGCTTGAATGGATTGCTCATATCATGGTGAGGTATGTGTCATTGTCTCACTCGCTCATGGATGGTAAAGATCATGCTCTGGGTGATGCATCTGTTGGTGATGCTGTGAGGAACCGAGGGCACATAAGCAGCAGCGTCTACTCCCAATAAGGCCATATTTGGACTTGTATATGTGCTCTTTAGTCCAAATTCTAAATGATGCCAATACTGACTCTCATATATACTAGTCCATGTTTTAAGTACGGCTGTAATGCTTAATCTTGTGCACTTGTAATGCATATCAGTTTATTTTTCTGATAAAAACAAATACTTTACTTGTTCCATAGCCTATTTCTATGGGCAGACTTGAGCCTCCCAAAGCTCTTGGTTTGGTTTGTTTGCTCTTGGTTTGGTTGCTTAAGTAATTAGATTGTACCAATTTGTATAAAGTATCTAGATTGTACCAATTTGTATAAAGTATCTAGATTGTTTCAATTTGTATAAAGTAATTAGTTGCATATGGTAATTGTTTTGGTTGAGCTCGAAATCTCCCAACTATAAGAACTGAAAGGGTGGCTGTAAAGCATACCAAGAGTCATAGCATTCTAGATATAAAACTTCTTTTCTTTCTATCTTTCTCAGTTCTTGCTAGATAATGCCTGTTATCCAATTCATTTTATTTTGTTATTTTAGCCATTTCTTCAGTTTTACAATGGCCGCCAGTAGTACTCCCGCTGGGTCCCCGACCCGAGCAGTAGAGACAGTTGACGACAGCACGGCCCCCCCTCGGCGTGGCCGCACCGATCGATGCACCGACCCTGGAGGCACCCAAGCAAGTTGCCTCCGAAGCGGCCAAGGAACCTGCCCTCGAGCTGACCGAGGATCAACCTGCCCTCGAGCTGACCGAGGATCAACCTGTCGTAGCGGCCGTCACAGCTGGACAAGAGCAAACTGAATCGGAGTCCAGCTCTGGCTCTGCCTCCGGGTCAAGTTCCGAAGGGGACGAGGCGCGTGAGGAGGAGGTACCGACTCCAGCCCCGACCAGGTCTCTGAATAGGAGGAAAGGCAACCAGTTGCCGGACAAGACGTACGTCATCACCCGTGTCGACGACGTCAAAGACATTCCGGCGAGTCCACATAAGGCCGCTAAGACCTTTAGCAACGCCTGCGGGTGCTTAGTGCGCGAACAAGTGAAGATTACCTGCAAAGAGTTCGGCCAGTTGACGCAGTCCACGAAAGATACTCTCTTGAGGAAACTGTGGGACAAGTACCAGATACCTGCAGCCGACAAGGAAAGAGTCGAAGCGCAAGCCCTCAAAATCATGGCTAGGGCTCTGAAGACCTGGCGATACGACGCACAGAAAGTCGTAGACGAGGATTGGGACACCAAGATCAGTAAAAGATGGTCGAAGATACAGAAGGAAGACTGGGACGAATTCGTTGCTCAAATAAGGAGCCCAGAATTCCAGGAGAAGAGCGGTGGGGGAAAGAGCTTCGCAGGAAGAACACCTTAGACCACAAGCTCGGCAGCCGTGGATATCTGGGGAAGAGACCGAAGTGGGCCAAAGAGGACGAGAAATTAGCCGCGGCTGGGAAAGCACCTCCTTTCGCGCATCTCAGGGAGCCGCGCGCTAGGGAGTACATGAGGGCGCACACAAGGTCTGACCCTGTGACGGGGTCACCAATTTATGAGTCCGAGGAACTGCAGGTGGTGGCCGACCGGCTGGTAACGACTCAACCAAGTCTCTTTTCGTACTTCGTTACGTTGCATCCAAATACGCTGTCTTCTCATCACGTAATTTAACTTGCAGGCCGAACTGAGCCAGCAGCCTGGAAGCTCGCAGGACTCCGTCACGAGCTTCCCAAGATGGAACGACGATCTGGCGAAGGCCCGACAGAAACCGGAGCATCGGGGCCGTGTAGTAGGCGTCGGGGATGGCGTTAAATGGGATAAGGTATTTCCCCGAAACCCGAGGGGAGCCGCCGCCCCCGGAGAGACAGCCAGGAGTTGATGGACAATCTGCGGGAGCAAATGCGCGAGATTGCCGAGCAGACGTGGCTACGTATGCAGGTGGCCGCAGCGCAAGGCCAGCAGAGCGTGCCTCCCGCTAACCAGCCTCTAGGATGGAGCAGCTGCGCATCCACCTCGGACGGCGGCCCCTACTCGGTGAATCCCGTCGACAGCATCACCGTAAGTCTCGTCCGCTAAACGTGTCGTTATAGTACGAGCTGTTCTCATTTTCCTGACTCCAGTGCGGACGGCACGTCTATCCTCTGTTTCGCAGGAAGCCACCAGATGCACACTCACGGTGCAGATTCCTGGCATGAAGGTCCCGGTGGCGCACGGCCAGGTTTTTCCCAACGGCGGAGGGGGCAGTCCTGCACTGTGTTCCTATGCGGGAGCACCACGCGAAGGTCCAGGTTGACCTCGTCCTCAATGACTACAGCGAGGTGTTAGTCCCTGTCCCCCCCGAAGAGGAGCTGACGAAGCTAGGGCAGTGCAGAAACTGCTTCATCCAGTGGCCGAAGAGCCAGATCACTATAACCGCGGCGGCCTCTCCTCGCACGGGCCCCTCGTCCAACAACCCCTCTCCATCAATCGGACGATCTCCGTTGGGGCTCAGCCAATCACCCCCGTCCTTAAAGACCTGGAGGACCATCTTGTCGGGGACCAGCACATGTCACCGATTTTGCGGTCCCCGCCCTCCGAGGTTCAAGGCGACCCCCTGGATCAACCGAGGGGGAAGATTTTCTCTCCCGCCACGCTAGCTGGGACGCTGGAAGCAGCGTTGGCGGCAGGCATGAGCCCGGAGCCGGTACACCAGAGGAAGAAAAGCAAAAAGAGACGGGCCGGCACCGGCGAGAAGGAAAGAAAGGAGCAGAGGCAGAAAACCTTATCCTTCTCAACATCGTCAGTAGAATTATCTACACGGAGCAAGGGCCTCTGGCGATATCATTATGAACCAGGTCAGGACTTGCTCCCACAGGATGAGCTGGACAATCTGTCGGAGGACATGAAGACGCTGCATGAAGATTACCTGAAGATGTCCAGAGATCCTGGTACATTCTGCCAATATTGGAAGGTGAAGGTGCCAAAGGAATACAATTTTTTCATGCAACATGACCAAGACACCTTCGACATCAACTTTGAAGACCTATTCAACATGTACAACCTCTATAGGCTCGACACCACCATGATCAGGCTATGGGCTCTGTACCAAGCCCAAGAGTGCAGACGTCTTCGGGACTCCCATATTGGCATAGTCGATCCGATATGCATGAACGAAGGCTATGCCGGGACCCCAGAGGGTCAAGGATTTCTTCAAGAATACCTGTCGAATGCATTCGTGGTTCATGAGGACAAGGACTGCATACTAGCCCCCTATAACCCTCCGTAAGTACTAAACTTAGCACCGTGGAGTTTATTTTTGTTTTTACGTACGTATCTCCGCCTGCTTACGTTCAGTTGTTCACATTTACGCAGCGACCACTGGGTCCTAATTGCGATCGTTCCAAGCTGGGCCAAGGCTTTTTACTTTGACTCCTCATCGAACAAGACAGCGGACTTCACAAATATAACTAAGATTCTGGATGCAGCCTTTTTTAGAGCCAAGTTCTTGGGCCATCAAAAAATACCTGTGAAAGCGAAAAAATTGGTACACCATTACAAGTTCCCTTGCAGAGTTCAGCCGGAAGGTTCCGTAACATGTGGGTACTACACCTGTGCCCATATGGACCTATTTGTCCGGTACAAGAACAAGCATTGGAAAGATATGAAAGAACTGAAGGCTTGGAGCGAGCTGGGAAGTCATATGTACGACTGGCGACAGGACTTTGCTCGGATCCAAAAAGTCTTCGCCAGACTCATCAACCTTGAAGTCATCAATCAGATGGGTGAATTCTACGCCGGCCCCCAATTTCCGAAGCCAAACTTAAGCGGGAATCAATAGAATCGTTGTTTCTGTAATTGAATAAACAATTGTTTCATACTTGTGACCGTCGTTGGAGTGTACATACTATATATGTGATTATAAATGTTATGCGATTAAGAGATTTGACTCTGTGAATGAATAGTTCGTATAGCCTGTGATTAGGAATAATGTAATACTATAGTCTATTATTATGAATAATCTAAGTGTGATTATGAGCTAACACAGATCCATTTCGGTTAGCAGGAATGCATACCTCTACTGACGGGCACTTACGGACAGCCCGTCAATGGAGTTTGACCTCTACTGACGGGCTTTCATTACGCGCCCGTCAGTACTGATAGAACTAGGAGCCCGTCGACATATCTCTACTGACGGTCACTTACGGACAACCCGTCAGTGAAGATATACCTATACTGACGGTCATTTATTACGCGCCCGTCAGTACTGATACAACCAGGTGCCCGTCGGTTAGCAGGAATACATATCTCCTCTGACGGTCCCTGTGTGACCGTCAGTAGAAATTAACAGTACTGACGGACCGTATGACCGTCAGTGGAGTTACCCCCTCCACTGACATTTCCAGGGTGACGGGCCCCCCTGTCCGTCAGTAGAGGGGGTTTGGCAACCGTCAGTAGTGACCTGTTCTGCAGTAGTGGCCGTAAGCATTTGCAAGGTTGTGATAATCTAGAGGGTGTTTACCTTGTTCCTAAACTGAGCAAGGACTTGGCTCCTTTGATTTTGCTTTTAGGCTTGCTGGTGGTCTGCCCTCTCTTCTCTTCGGCTGGTCCTCCTCTTAAGCTCCTATGGAAAAGCTACTGCTCCTCTCCCTTCTCCCTTGTTCTCTTGGTCCTCCTAGAGCTTGGCTTCTACAGGATCTGCTGTTGTGTGCGTGCTGGTCTAGTGTGTGTGGTCTAACAATGGAGGCTGCACTACTCAGCTGCCTTTGAGCTCCTTCTACTGATGTTCTCCTTGGTACTAGCACTGCCACCTCATGCTTGTTGCTGCGAGCAGCTACTAGTATTCCTCTGGATTACTATAGAAACTGCTGATCTCTGGTTGCCTTATAAGCTAAGCTATTCACTTGAGATAGTTTTTGTTAGCTGCCTGGGAGCTCACTCGATGGCTGCTGCCCTGTTCACACTTGTTGCCTCGGTTCACATTGCATGGAATGACTGTTAGATGTATTATTTGATGGATTGTTGCCTCATATTCTAAGGGCATTGACCTTGGTCAATTTATGTGTGCTAAAAGGATGAATATAGGTGGCTGCCTTATCCATGTTTTGCTTTATCTCAGATTTTTGTTTAATAAAACACTTTTCCTTTTCAAAATAAAAACTTATGGAGGCAATTTAGTTGCAAGAAAATAAAAGATATTTTTATCCTCTCATCCCTCTTTTCCATATATATTAGTATAATAGGTTTGTCCAATACGGGTCTTAGCCACGTGGCCCTCGGACATTTTGAAAAACAAAATGTTTTACAAAACTATTTTCGAAAACTAAAATCTATTCTAGGTCATCGGCACTATTTTGCCCCCGCAGCTAACCCTGCGGACGTCGGCGGAATTGTGCCGATAAGACCACACATATTTAAAAATATAGGTTTTAGGAACCTTTTGCCTCCTACAGCAACGGCACGATTCCCAACGGTCTCGAGTGCCCATACTCGATGACCTCGGATGACCGCCTACATTCCCGAAGGACTTCCCCCTTCGGCTCTCGGCTTTCTTTTCCGACTCGAAGACTTTGAAGACCCAAAGATTCACGACTTAGGTTAGATGATGTATAGGTAGAAAGATTTCATTATGTAATTTTCTTTCTTCTTCTTCATTCATTTTTAACAATGTTGTATCATTAACTCTTGTACTATTTCGTTAATCAATAAAGTTTCGATTCAATTGTATTTATTTCTAATATATATGAATACTAAATGCCATGAGGAAATGCGATGCGATGCGAGTACACAACAATTTCCTCCCCTTCTCGACACTACTCTCGACGTAGCTCGATAGGTTCAAAACAACTCAGCAGCGCGAGTTGCTCCACAATTTCCACCTCACGCCTCTCTCGACTACGCCAGAATTAGGGTTCTCACACA
>JAGXJF010001447.1:0-219341 GCA_019208055.1 Stipa capillata
CTGTAACATCCCCGTTTTTCAGTTGCTTTTGGATTGTGCATCATGACATAGCATAGCATCGCATGAGTTGAATTTGCATTTTGAACTAGAATTTAAATTTCAATGGAGGTCTCAAATTTATTTAAGATCTTGAAACTAATTCAAAAGAAACAAATGAAATTAGAAAAGCAGTTGAAATGGAAATTGAATCAACAGGAAAGTTTAAAGGATTTTTTAATTTGCAGCCTAGGTTTAAATTGGTCTATTTTTGCATAGTATCTTGGAATCAGAAAAATCAAAAGAAACTAAAAAGTAGAAAACCTAATCTACCCTAACCCTACCCGGATGGGCCCCTCCCCTTCTCCCCTCCGGCCCATCTCCTTCCCGGCCCACCTGGCCCGCACCGCACCCCTTTCTTCTTCCCTCTCTCTCTTCTCACCCCTTCTCTCACCCGGCGCCACCTCTGCTCCCCCATGCCTGCCCCGTGGCGCACGCCGCCTGCCCCCGTGCCTTCCTCGGCTGCCCCGCCGGCCTCCCTCAAAAAACCCCCTCCCCCTCGGCGCACTCGCCCCCCCTCTCTCCCTAATCCTCTCGGCGCCCCCGCCCGCCTCCATTTCCGCCGTGAGCTCACCCTCCCGCGCTCCGGTCGCCCCTCCGCCGAGCCGGCCACTCCCCACTCGATGGAACCCCCCTCGCCGCGCCGCTCCTTCGTCGCTCCGCCTCGCCATCCCTCTCCACCGCGTCGTCTCGGTACCGGAGCTCCACCTCGTCGCCGTGCAGCTCCCCGGTCGCCTCCTTCCTCGCCCGACGTCGCCGCCCGCCTGCCTCGGTTCCTCGCGCCGCTCTCGGCAAGCCGGCAGCCCTGTCGCCGTCCTGCCCCGAGCCCTTCCCCGGCAGCCCTCGCCTCGGTCGTCCTCGCCCCTCCAAGCCGGAGCTCCGACCCGCCACCAAGCCCCGCCGCCTCGGTCTACCGCCGCCAGAGCCCAACGCCGAGCCGCCCCTCGTCGCCGGTGAGCCCCCGGCCACCGCCTCCCCTCGCCACCGGTCAAGCCGCCGGCGACCGGCCTCACCCCGGTCCAACCAAGCCCAGGCAACGGCCGGCCGACCAAACGGTTAAGGGCATAAATGCCCGTGGTTAATTAGTTAGGGCGTCATTAGTTGCTTATTAATTGCTGTTTGTGATTAATATGGCCACTAAAACTAATCATTGTTATTTACTGCTAATCAGACACGTTAATTGCTATCATTAATGGTGCATCAGTGTATTAAATGAACTCTGTTGATTGTATGCCTATGACAGCCGGGTCCCACATGTAAGGAATTAGGGAAAAGAATTAAAAGAAAAGAAAAAGAGCTGACTGGTAGGCCCCACATGTCATAGGCTCTATTAGTGTTGACCTGAGTTGACTGAGGGGTCCACTTGTCATTCTCTGTAGCTAGAGTTATATTGAGTAATAAATGTATTTCCTTTTATTTTACTGAGAAAAATACAACAAAAAGGATTTAAATGAATTAAACCTTCAAAAATTCATAGAAAATTCATCCTAATTCAGAAAAATGCAAATAATATATCAAAATGTTCAGAAAAATAAGAGCTATTCAATTATGTCATATTAATCCATGTTTGCATGCTAGGGAAAATGAAATTGACTAAAAACTCCATTTAGGGTTTCCCCGAACCCCCGGAAGTCTTCGGATCGCGATATCTGACGCGTCCGGACTCCGATTAACCTGATTCCAGTTGCGTTAGTTTTCATTTTGCATCCTCTAGCTCATGGCATCCATTGCATCTCATGCCGAAGTTCATCATCGTGGTGTTCACACTACGCTTGTTTCTATGTTTTCGTTCTTCCGATAGGACCGGAGGATCGCGACGAATATAACTACGAGCAGGAACCCGACCTAGTCGCTGAACCGCAAGGCAAGCAGCCCCCTTTGACCATATTGCGGATATCCCATTATTTGCAAATCTACTATTTGTTTTTAAATCCGTATTGCATGCGATCAACTTATATTTTATGTTAAGGTTAGCCCTATCCTCTGCATAAAGACTTACTTTGTCGCTCAATCAACACCACCGATTCTCCTAATCTATTTAGAGTAGATTACCTGCTATTGTTGAGTTATTTACGTAACTACTTATGCTTAGACATGCTTAGTTGCGTAAAAGTCGTAATTCCTGGGATAGCAGATGAAACACAATACTCTGGATGGGTTAGCGGATTAGGCGGGTGTTCACCGGGATGTTTAATAATCCTGACTAATATCAAATCGGGCATAGACGAGAGGCCATGCTCGGAGCATGGTGGGTTGTCTCGTTAATCCCACAAGGACCGGTTCCCGGTGTCCTTTCGAACCAAGATTTGCGTACTTCTACGCGGGTGGTATAATGGGCCACCCACGACCGAATAATTCGTCAAGGCTTAGGATATGAGCCGCATAGTTTGCCGTTTTCGTGAATCGGGTGCGTGGAAAAACCAGGAGGTGGTGTGGTGCAACAATATAGGAGTGAGGGTTACACACGGTCCGGGACCAGGGATGTATCACCTGCCACAACTAGTGGGACCGCGTCGAAGTATCGGCCGAACTGTCGTTCACGGATTAGCCTATTAGGACGGCTCATACCTAAGTCGACAACGTTGTAAAGGTCGTGTTCAACCACCCTCTGCTAGCACACCTCGTGAAAGTGTGTACTCGGTAGCACTAAGAGTCGGTTGATACGCGTAGGTAAAGATGTGCACCCCTGCAGGGTTTAAACTATTCGAATAGCCGTGTCCGCGGTTATGGACAGCTTGGTAAGAATCCGCATCGAATTAGACAAGTATAACCCTAATCTAAATCTTACCAACTTTAAGGATGTGGTTTTAGCGATTGCTTCCTCCCCGGTGGTCGAGGAAGAATCGAGGGTTTCATGTGTTCGATGGTCTGCTTAGAGTTCATTATGCAGTTTCAACTCCTCTCCTTGCAAAGTATTCCAGTAGACGGATTTCAATCTATTTACAGGTATTCTCGAAAGAACAAATAGCTTTCTGCAAAATAGTCCACAGATAGCCCCTTCTTGATACCTGATGCATCTATTATTAATTTCCCCTGTAAGTCTTGCGGAGTACATTTTGTACTCACCTTGCATTCATTGATATTATTTTCGTGCAGAGGAAACCACTCCCGCAGCGGAGGGTTTCTACGTTGAGGTAGACGCCGACATCGACTAGTCGCTGGTGATCCCGGGCAGTGGTCCTGCCCTGGGTTCAGCAACTTGGTTTGTTCTGGCGCCATTTTGGCCCGACCTTTAGGCTTCTCAGCCAAACTTGAACTTCCGCTATGTAATGCGCTTTTGCGTGTATATATACGTTGTTAAGTTTCCAGAACAGCTAGTATTATTGCAGTTTCGGTCGTAGAGTCTCTGTGATGGTACTGGTTTGTTCTCCCCTGTGTCATGTGCAATGCGTGTATGATTGAAGTACGCGATGCAGGGCGGATTTCAGGTTTTATATCGTAGAGCTATTAAGTTTAGTCACCCCTGTGAAGCGACTCTCCACTGAGATGTTGGGAGCTATATCACCCTACTCCAGCCGAGCATTTATTTGCCGGGACGAGGTTGGGGTTGATGCTCCAGCTTAGTGGGAAAGAGTGTGGAGACTATATCGCCCTACTGCTCAGTGCATCAATTGCCGGAGTAAGCTTTGGGGTTGATGTCTCGGGCTATTCGAAGCCATATCACTCTACTCCTCTCGGGATTAATTCCGAAGAGTTGAGGTCGGGGTTGAAGCTCCGACTTAGCGGGTGATTATTCCTAAATCTCTCCGTTATGAAATCTGGGGTCTAACATTCACATATTCATAATAAACATATGCTCTGATTCACATATTCATGTTAGAGCTCTTGCTCTGATATACATGCCCATTGGCACTCTGATACATATGACCAGTAATTTGTTTGGCTCTGATACATATATCTATAGTGAATCTGCTCTCTAATATCCTCATATGCTCTGACACATTTTTTATATGCTCTGGTCCTTGCAAATGCATCAAGAGAAAAATATTTCAGTTCAGCTCATTATTCTCTGACACACTTATTGTTCTGAACTGATAAGAGTGTAAGTTGTAAGAAAATACTGCCCATGTCCAAAAATCATAATCTGTGCATTGACAAGTTAAAAACAAATCTCTTGTGCACAGCTTTAGGGGGAGTGTATTCTCTACAACCTGCACATATACCTTCTATTCAAATTGATATGCAAATTTGTTGAATGGGTTGCCACTAACCACAAAAAAGGGGGAGATTGAAAGAGCATCTAGGCCTCATGTTGGTTTTGATGGTTAATGGCAACTCAAACTGGAATCTAACGTTTACAGTGAGTGTAAGCAGGTTTGTAGGTTCCAGGAAGAAGGGTCATCAAGGAAAGGATGACCACCAAAAAAGGTACAAGGGTGGTTTCCAGGACTAAGGAATGGCTGTGCTAGGCAGCTGTGCCACAGCTGTGAAGAAGCCGGTGCTGTGCAAGGAGTTACAAGCAAGGTGATGGTGGCTTGATGCGTCAAGGACCGTGACTACAGTTGGTGGGCAGGTAAAGCCTAGATTTGCTAGTTTCTTTGAGTCCATAGGAAAAGCCTGTACTATCAAGAGGGATGAAGCAGTGATGCTCTGTGGAGGTTCTAGTTGCTCAATGCTCAGGATGTTGGACAGTGGCACAAATGCTTTGAGGTTAGTGGCCCTGTGTCAGCAGTTTTGTATAAGTATAAAACTGGTTGGAGCTGGCACTCTGCAGTGCTAGCAGTAGAAAACCCTAGGGTTAGAGTCACCGGTGTGACACAGCGGTGTCACAGGTGGTCTAACGCTCTATGACTCAGGTACATCTCTGTACCAGGGGAGAGCTTGTAAACGCTAAGAAACCTGCGCTGCGATAGCTTGTCTGCTGAGTCGGAGGGCTGTTGGAGGTTCTCTCCTTATAGGTTTCACAGAGTGTGTGCGCTGAGGGCATGTCATGTGCCAAGACCGGGCTGAGTAGTGCGGCTGCGTCAGTTTAGAGTTTACATGTGTGTGCCGCCGGTGACACAGGTATCGGTCTGCTTGAGCCGGTTATAGTTGGGCGGAGTGATTAGCTGTGTCACCGGTGGCTGACACCGGTGATTCACTTAATCCTACGTGGCAACAGTGTAACGGTCAAGTGCCTGTGAACCCTATATATAGGGGACCAGGGGAGGTTTTCGACCTCAACCAGTGAGCCAATCAGTAACTCACATTCGACCATTGCAAAGCCTCTTTCCACCGAACGAAAGCCAAGTTTCCTAAGTGTCAGTTCGGGAAGGGTTAGAGTTCTTGAGCAAAGAGCATTGGTTCCTCCAAGAGTTGTTACTGCTGAATCTGTTACTCTTGGAGTGTCTACTCCTAGATGGGCGTAGGAGTTGCTGGTACCACCCAAGCTTGTGTGGGCTGAACCAGTAGTCTGTGAGGGTGATTGAAGTCTACCTGCTACAAGCAAAAGGACTTCCACCAGCAAAGGAAGAGACCTGAGATCAGGTACTCGGAGAACAAGCACGATTCAGTGCTGGTGACCTCTTCGTAGTAGCTTCTCCAACGGAGACGTACCACTCTGCAAAGAGTTGGGAACTTCGGTGAAAAACACTTTGTCTCCTGAGTACTTGTTATTTTACTTCCTGATTCTTGCTATATCTATTTGCTTGTATGCTCATATAGATATTCTGTTTATCTGTTTAGATCACCCTTACACCTGTGCCTTGTTAGCTGTCTCACAGTTGGTATAGATCATATCTCACACCTGTGTCAGCTACCTGTTACACAGACACTGTGATTGCTCATCTTTTTGCTGTCTTTAGCCCATCTGTGTTAGGCACCTGTGTGACAGCTGCATGCTAATTTACACATCGCAACTTACCTGTGTCACTCACCTGTCACACAGCTAGCTAATCCTTGCTTCTGCATAAGGCTTAATCTAAACAATCCAGTTAAAAGAAGTAATTTTTGTTACCCTCCTATTCACCCCCCTCTAGTCGGCATCTGAGGTCCTTTCACCCTTTGCCTAGCTCCCCTTCCCCCTCGCGTGACGAGCTCGTGCAGCTTTTTGTGCAAGCGGGGTATTCTTGGGAGGAGGCGGTGGCCGCGGTGGAGAGCACCCCTCCCCCGCTTGCTCGGTCTCCTATCCGCCGCACGGTTTCCTCTCCGGACGTTGCTTCCGGGCAGCTACGGCAGAGTCCGTGTATCGGTACCCAGCCTGATGCCGATGTGGGCATGGTGGCGAAGGCGGAGAGGCAGGTGATGAAGAGGAATCTTGAATCCACTCCAGATTTGCTAAAGAAATTGGAGTTTGAGCGGCTCTTGGCCCCCAATTCAGCGTTGGCCAAAAGCAATCAAGCTCATGAGGAGTCTGATGATGATGAGCTTGAGTTGTTGCACCTCTCTTCCGTTAACCATCTCTCCTTAGACTTGGTGGAAGAGAGTGTTTACACTTCAGATGTGCAACTCAATTCTATGTTGACTCCGAAAAAAGATTCCCGAAAGAAGAGCCGGAAAAAAACACGAAAGGTGACTAAATGAAACAGGTCTTCTAGAATAGCAGAGGTCTGGGGGACCTAGCTAAGCATCGCCGTATCTCTGAACTTGTCAAAGAGGAACACTTAGATTTTATTGCTATTCTTGAAACCCGCAAGGATGATTTCCCTAATAGTATGCTTAAGACTTTTTGCGCGGGTGGGGACTTCCTTTGGAGTTGGGTCCCCCCTAATGCCCAGTCTGGTGGGATTCTGATAGGAGTGAATCTTGCAGTTTTTGATATTAGATACATCGACCCCGGGGATTTTTATTTAAAATATCATTTGTGCAATAAGGATGATGGCTTTCAGTGGGCTTTACTTGCTGTATATGGTGCGGTGCAAGATGAGGACAAAGATAGGTTTCTTGCCGAGTTGGTGAGTGCATGTGGCAAGGAGTCCCTCCCCACTTTAGTTGAGGTGATTTCAACATTATTCGTCGTCAAGAAGATAAGAACAATGGTAATTTCAATGCACATTGGCCTTTTATGTTCAATGCCGTTATTGATAGTTTGGATCTACGAGAAATTGCGCTTTCTGGGCGGCAGTACACTTGGGCGAATAATCTCGACAATCCCACCTTTGAGAAGTTAGACATAATTTTGATGTCTACGGAGTGGGAAGAGAAATTCCCCCTAGTCTCTTGCTGGGCTTTGGAGCTCTCTTTGTCTGATCACACCCCCTTGTTGCTTGATACTGGTGCCGCATCTCATTTGGGTAACCAACCACTTTTCAAGTTTGTGCTTGGGTGGTTAACCCGGGACGGCTTTGTCAGTCTGGTGGCCCAAGTTTGGGGCGATGAGCAGCGGGGTGGTACGGTGATGGAGAGATGGCAGAATAAGATACGGTCCCTCCGTCAATTCTTACGGGGGTGGGCCAAGAATACAAGCGGGACGTATAAAAAAGAAAAGAAGAGGTTGTTGGGTGTTATTGATGAGCTTGATAAGAAAGCAGAGCTTGGACGACTATCTGATGATGACTTTCTCCTCAGGCAACAGTCCAACGATGCTCTTGCTAAGATGTTAAGGGAAGAAGAAATAAAATGGTATCAAAGAGCAAAGCTTAAAAATTTGTTAGAAGGTGACTCCAACACGAAGTATTTTCACTTGGTGGCAAATGGAAAGCACCGAAAACAACATATTTACCAATTAGAATAGGATGAGGGTATATTTTGGGAGCAGCACCATATACGGGAGTACATAACAAAGTATTACAAATCTCTCTTTGGTCCACATGAGAAGAATTACTTTTCTATCAATGCCGCTAGAGTGTCAGACATTCCTCAAGTTTCTGAGGAAGAAAATGACATTCTAACGGCACCTTTTACGGTTGAGGAGGCGAAGGAAGCTATTTTTTCTATGGAACACAATAAAGCTCCGGGTCCGGACGGTTTTCCAGCTGAATTCTACCAAGTTTTCTGGGAGGTAATCAAGTTTGACTTGATGGCCCTCTTTGCTGATTTTCATGCAGGGAGGCTTCCATTATTCAGTCTAAACTTTGTGATTATCACCCTCCTTCCTAAAAAGAAGGCGCTCAACAAATTCAACAATATAGACCCATTAATTTGTTAAATGTAAGCTTCAAGATATTCACCAAGGTAGGCACCAATAGAATTTCCAGGGTTGCGGAGAAGGTCATTCGACCGACTCAAACGGCCTTTATGCCGGGACGCAACATATTAGAAGGTGTGGTTGTTCTCCATGAGACTGTTCATGAGTTGCATGCTAAAAAACTAAATGGAGTCCTCTTTAAGATCGACTTTGAAAAGGCTTATGATAAAGTAAATTGGTCTTTCCTCCAGCAAACGCTTATGATGAAAGGGTTCTCTCATAGATGGCGAGATTGGATATCTCGCTTTACTCAGGGGGGTAGTGTGGCGGTCAAGGTGAATGATGAGATTGGAAGGATTTTCTAGACCAAGAAGGGTCTTAGGCAGGGTGACCCTATGTCCCCTGTTCTCTAATATTATTGTGGACATGTTGGCAATCTTTATTCAAAGGGCCAAGGATGATGGCCAGATTTCTGGGGTTATTCCTCACTTAGTTGATGGGAGCCTTTCAATTTTACAGTATGCCGATGATACCATCATTTTTATGGATCACGACATTAAGCAGGCAACCAATCTTACACTTCTTTTGTGTGTCTTTGAGCAGCTTTCTGGCCTAAAGATTAATTTCCACAAGAGTAGTATTTTCTGCTTTGGTGAGGCGAGGGAATTTGAGACACAATACACTGAGCTTTTTGGTTGTGCTGTGGGCTCCTTCCCTTTTCACTACAATGGCATACCGATTCATTATAACAAGTTACTTCACAAGGATTGGAAAGGGGTGGAAGACCGCTTTGAGAAGAAACTTAGCTGCTGGAAAGGTAAACATTTGTCTGCCGGTGGACGTTTGGTCCTCATTAACTCAGTGCTAAGTAGTCTTCCAATGTTCATGTTCTCCTTTTTTGAGGTCCCAGTGGGTGTTCGGAAGCATTTGGATTATTATAGGTCCAGATTCTACTGGCAATGTGATAGTCACAAGCGTAAATACCGGCTCGCCAAGTGCGGTATTCTCTGTAGGTCAAAAGAACAAGGTGGTCTTGGCATCCCGAATCTAAAACTCAAGAACATTGCCCTTCTGAGTAAATGGTTAATGAAAATCTTGACGGAAGACTCGGGGGTGTGGATGGAAATACTAAGAAATAAATACTTGAGGGGTAGACCGCTATCGGTGGTTAAGGTCCAGCCCAGGGATTCCCATTTTTGGAAGGGCCTCATGAAGGTCAGAGATGACTTTCTACAATTTGGTACATTTTCTACCAATTGTGGGACCGAGGTTCGCTTCTGGGAGGATCATTGGATTGGCAGTAGAACTCTAAAAGACACATATCCCACCCTATATAATATCTGTCGGAAAAGGCATGCCACGGTTGCGGAGGTTTTTAGTACGTTCCCTCTCAATCTTTCGTTTCGTCGCTCTTTGGTGGGTACGAAGCTTACTGATTGGGAGGCTCTTTTGGCACAAGTGGCTACTCACCAACCCTCTCTTGGCAGAGATGTGTTCCGTTGGTCCCTACATAGAAATGGCTCATTTTCAGTCCATTCTATGTATTCAGCTTTGAATGATATCAATTTTCAGTTTCGGTCCAAACATATTTGGAAGCTAAAAATACCCCTTAAGATCAAAATCTTCTTATGGTACTTGCGTCGGGGGGTAATTCTAACAAAGGATAACTTGGTGAAAAGAAACTGGCATAGTAGTAAGCTTTGTGCCTTCTGTGGTCATGAAGAGACAATCCATCACCTCCTTTTCGATTGTCACTTCGCTCATTCTATGTGGCAAGCCATTTACATAACCTTCGGTATCCCACCTCCTCTCAATATCCCACATCTTTTTGGGGATTGGTTGCACGGGGTGGACAGGATATCTCATTCCCAAATTTTAGTTGGAGCGGCGGTGTTATGTTGGTCTATTTGGCTATGTACGAATGATGTTGTTTTTGAGAAGAAAAAGCTAACTAACCCTTTGCAGGTGCTTTTCTTGTGTACCAACTAGCTGCGCTCGTGGTCCTTACTACAACGGCAATCGTCGGAGCAACAGCGGATGGTATATGGTGCCAAGAGATTGGAGTTGGTTATCAGGGAATTTATGTCCCGACATGGGTGGCGATCTAGCTTTAGGCTATGTAATACTTAAGTTTATGAAGTTTTATGTAGTTCTGAAATGTTCTGAGCCGCTACATGAGCCTTTTGGCTAGACCTTGTAATGACTTTGTAATAATTGGTTGTGTGCATCCTTTGGGTGCAGAGGCCGGGAGAGGTTTCTCTTCTATTATCTAAAAAAAGGTACCTTATTGTGGTTGATGATATATGGAAGGAAGATGTATGGAAAATTATCAACCATGCATTGTTCAAGAGCAGTGCACATAGTAGAGTGATCACAACAACACGTAGCTACGATGTAGCCAGAACGTGCCAAACTTCTTGTGCTGGTTGTGTTTACAAAATACGGTCTCCTAGTGCCGAAAACTCAGAAAGGTTATTCTTCAAAAGAATATTTGACTCAAAAAGTAAGTGCCCTTCACAGCTCATAGAAATCTCAAGAAAGATCTTGGGAAAATGTGATGGATTACCATTGGCAATCATTTCCATAGCTGGCTTGCTTGCCAACAAACCACAAACCAAAGATGAACGGAATAGAGTGCAGAAGTCAATTGGCCGTGCACTAGAAAATGATTACCAGGTTGAAAGAGGCAGATACTAAGTTACTTTGACCTTCCTCTTCATCTACAAACATGTCTACTGTATTTCAGTTTTTTTCCAGAAGATTTTTCTATCAGCAAGAATCGTTTGATAAGGAGATGGATAGCAGAGGGATTAATTCATGAAGAGCAACAAGGATTTATTCACGAGGAACAAAGGTATACCTTGTATGAATTGGGAGAGATGTGCTTTAATGAGCTCATCAATAGGGGCTTGATCCAACCATGGGACATAGAGATGTATGGGGAGGTGACGGCCTGCCGAGTTCATGACATAATTCTTGATTTTATCACATCAAAATCTGTTGAAGAGAATTTTGTTACTGTATCTGGTGATGGCTATCTGTTGCTTAGTCCAGGTGACAAGGTACGCCGCCTATTTATCCAGTCTACTAGTCCAAAGAATATTTCCACCTTGACGGGGCATAATCTATCTCATGTTCGACCACTTGCTATGTTCAACAATTATGTTGAACTACCTTCTTTGTGGGACTTCAGTTGTTTGCGTGTTGTGGACTTGGAAGGCTCCGGGTGACAAGGTACGCCGCCTATCTATCCAGTCTGCTAGTCCAAAGAATATTTCCACCTTGACGGGGCATAATCTATCTCATGTTCGATCACTTGCTATGTTCAACAATTATGTTGAACTACCTTCTTTGTGGGACTTCAGTTGTTTGCGTGTTGTGGACTTGGAAGGCTGCCAGCGATTAGAAGGCCGTCATCTTGCAGATATTGAGGATTTATTTCTATTGAGGTACTTAAGCGTCAGAGCTACAGGAGTAACAGAGCTGCCGGAAAGTATTGTTTGACTTCGAATATTGCTCCATTTGGTTGTCAGCAAAAAAGTTAAGCTACCAGATGGGACTGGAAGCATGGGGGCACTGCAGGTGTTAGATTGTGTGAATCTCTTCATGCAGTCAATTGAGTTCACGCAGGACATCAGCAAGCTCACGGACCTAAGGGATGTAAGCTTCTATTTGAGCAAGGCTGATAGCATGAAATGTGGTACAGGAGGAAGCCACTACAAGAAGTACATTGATACTATGGTCTCTTCTGTTTGCAAACTAGTCTACCTTCATTCTCTGTCTATTGATATCGACCAAAACTGTACAGAGGACTTCTCACTGGATTTGGGGGATTGTCCTCCACGTGTCCTCCGGAAATTCATAGTCAGGAATGGTTTCATCTCTAAGGTTCCAAATTGGACTGGCTCTCTTATCAATCTCCAACTCTTAACCCTTCATGTCAAGGAATTTGAGGTGGAAGATATCCTGGTGCTAGGACGCTTGCCGGCTTTGGTGTTTCTCCGGCTGGTAGCAGACGAATCCTTCCCAGGACGAAGAGTCACCATCAGTGGCAACCATGGATTCGAATGTCTGAGGCATTTCGACTTTCGGTGCGCCATACCGGTGATGTTTGGAGTTGGAGCAATGCCAAAGCTCGAAAAACTTACCCTCTTGTTCAATGCAGAGAGAATCCAGCAGGAAGCGGGTGATGGAGACTTCCCTTTCGGCATACGACACCTCTCCAGCCTCAACAATATCAAATGTCTGATCCATAATGGACCATTGGCTATCATAAAGGCCTGGAAGGCTGAGATGAATCCCCGGATCGCTGAGATGAGTTGCGGCGCAGTGAAGGCAACAGTGTTTAAGATGAGATGCACATTAAGAACTAATAAACTAGTGATCAGCTCTGCAAAGGGAGCCGTCGAAAGAGAAGTCCGTGCTAATCCCAGGCTTCCCAAACTTGAAATCCTTCGAACTTATATATGGAGTAGGAAGCATCATGTGGCTGTGGGTGGGATAATGGAGAAGGTGACAGGGATTATTAACAAAAGATTCAAGGCGAAAAAAAATGCTAAGTTCCATAGAAGAAGAGTGGATAACGAGGTGCCGACATCATCTGGATGGACCCAAGGTACAAATGAATATTTCCTCTGCCAAACAACACATGTTCCATTACTTGCCTTTATTTATTTCATCCGTGATTTTTCTTCTTGCATTTTCTTTAATAAACACTATTCATGTCCTGGTCTCTAGAAGTGGTCGTAGCAGGATCACTGTAGCTGTAAACATGAAGATTCGCCTTGAGTCAAGCTGTATGTTCACTAATTACACGACGAATCCTGCAGGTATTTCATTCTATCTTAACATCTTCTACATATTCACTTACTGTAATAAATTGTCAAAAAAATTAGAAAGCATAAATGATATTTGTTTGCCTGATTAAACATTTGTTTGTTAGGCAATTATGCGGTGATCGAAGCCCCTAAAGCTGCTATGGTCATCATAGAGGACTTTGGACAAACCGAGCTGCGTTTTGTTTCAGTTGCTTGTTTTTTCATAAAAGGGAGTAAATCCCCGATTTCAGTGTTGTGTGTAGGTGGTAAAACTAAAGGTGGGACTCGGGCCGGGTTATTTCGGGCAAACCCGAAGCCGAGCCAGCCCGACACTAAGCCCAGAAGGACCCGGCACGAGTCCTCGGTGGGCCGTGCCAGCACGACACGAAGGCCCAGGTCGGGCCGTGCCGAAGATTTGCGCCTAACGGGCTGCACGGCCCGACACAATGCTACAGGCCGTGCTCGTGCCAGCCCGGCCCATCTCCCCACGGCCCCGCTCCCACCCCCGGCCCAGCTCCCTGCGGCCCAGCTCCGCCTCCCGCAGCGTGCGCCCGTCGCCGCCGCAATCCCAGCTCCCCGTCGACACCTCGCCCGCCGCTCCCCGCTGCCACCCTCGCCTACCACGTGTGCCCGCTGCTCCCCGCGGCCACCCTCACCCGCCGCCAGCTCCTCCCTCCTCCCTCCTCTCTCCTCCGTCGGTCCGTCTCTCCTCCGCCAGTTGGCCGACCTCCTCCCCGCGCTTCCTCCGCCCGGTGCCCTCCGGCCGCCTCCCGTGGCAGGCTTGTGCCGGCACGGCACGGCGGCGGCACGGCGGGTTCGCCGGGCCGCGCCGACACGGGCACGCTCTAGCCCGAGGAACGGCGTGCTCGTGCCGTGCTGGCACGACTCGGCCCAAGTCCCGGCACTAGGTAAGACATTGGCCTTCTTTGATGTAATCCGTGATGTAGGGTAAAACGTTTCCCTTCCCGGGCATAATCCTTCATCATTAACAACGTTTATGTCGATGCTATACTTTGTGCTTTTCCCATCTTCATACATCCTGAGCTCCTGGATATCATTTTTCTATCTGGAACACATTTGGATAAGAGGAAGGCAGAAAGGATTAAGCGTAAACTTGGTATGGACTTCAACATTATAGATGAGAGCGACGGAAGGAGTGGTGGTTTGTTGTTGCTATGGAGGAACTCTAGCAAAGTTCTTTTCCCTCAGATATGTATCTGAACTATATTGACGTGATGGTTGACGATGGCAGTGATACTGGACGGCGGCTTACCGGGCTTTATGGCAAATCAAGCTGGGAGCATAAATATCGCACCTGGGATTATCTTTGTAATTAGCATGGGATGCTTGACATGCCGTGGATTGTCCTGGGAGATTTCAATGAGATTCTATATAGCCATAAGAAGGAAGGAGGCCGCCCTAGAGCACTTTCGTCTATGCGAGCGTTCCAACATGCTTTGTGTGCCCTTGAGAACATGGGGTTTGTTGTTGACGTGGAGAAGGGGATGCATAAGAGAACAGCTTGATCAGGGCATGTGTAATCGCTCGATTATTGTTGACACAGAGTATTATGCTGGAGTGCGTCAAGACCAGCCTACGGGGAAACGTTGCTTCGAAGCAAGATGGCTTCAGGAGGAGACAGTGCAAGATATTGTTTGCACGGCTTGCGAACGAGCTGTGGCCTCGGTATACAAGATATACCTTTGTTCTTGACTCCTTTATATGCTCCATGAGTCTATATGTACAGATCTGTAACGTTCTTGTCACATGGTCGCCGGATTTTCTTTTGTTTTGGATCTGAGAATGAGTTCGTGCATCTCATTCTGCCTCACTTCGCTTCTTATCTACTACAATCATCGAAAACCACCATGGGCTCTTCGAAGTTTGGAATTTCAATTCTGAGATTGAGTTTGGCAGTTCTTCTTTCTTTCCACGAATTTATGCGAGGTCACGCTCATCCATCGGCCCTCGTCGCTGGAGCTCGCTCGGCGTTGAACCTCTGGCTAAAGCAGCACGTCAGCATAATAACCATACCTGACGAGCGGGGCCCATCCATTGTTTTAGACCATAGAAACAGCCTCCAAGGTTGGAGGCGATGTGCTATGCACACTCTGGATGCTTTTCTCTCTCTCTCACCCTGACCCTGACGCTGACTGTCCCCTTCCTTTGTTGTCTCCTCCCGATCCGGCACCCTACGCTCCAGGCACGGTGGCTCTGGTGACGAATCCACCATCCCCCGTAGCTTGGGCCTTGGGATCCGACGGGATAATCCCTTCTCTTGGTCGCCTTTCCGCATCCGGCGGCTTCGAGGGTGCGGCGACTCGGCAACCTCCTAATCCGCGGCCGTCGCCCAGGACCCGGTTCCCCTCCCTGCTTCCTTCCTTTGTTTGCTCTAAGAAAGGACGCCCTTTTCTCAATTCCCTGCTTCTGCTGGTTCCCTTAGCCTCGATCTAGGTTTGTTCTATGCTTTTGGCATTTCGGTGATATTTTCCCTGGGGATTTTAATCTCTTGCCTATCTGAATCCTTTTCTGTGTGATTTTTCTTCTGGTTACTGTGGGTTTGACGTGTTGTTTATGTTGCAGGGATCAAGGGGATTCGCGTCGCAGGTGGCTACGCCCGCCAGGAACCAGATCGAGGTAACTCTGGAATTAAACTTTTCGTTGGATTACTACATTTCTCTTATGGTGCGTATATGTAGTTTAAGACCACGATAAGATTTTTGTATTTACTAGGACATTGAGCTATTGGAACATTTTGTCACAGAGGAACAACTGGTACTAGGCGCGATAATATTTTTGGTTTTAGTGTCGAAGTGGCTTTGACCAATGGTTTGCCTTTTGGCTTGTCGATAATCAAGATGGTTTATTGTTAAGAACCAATTAATCATATCACTAGTCTATCTAGGCATGTTTCTGTTCATCACTAGGGAGACCACACTCACACGAACGAACTTTTCATTCATTAACACAATTTGGATACAACATTCTTTAAATGGCTATCTTACCACTCTACTATGGTCTTCTTATGGCCATCTCTAAGATTCTCTCATACTTGGTAACTTCTCTTTTAGTTGGTTACATGGTGCAGGGGGGAGACCGCTATTTATAGCTACACAAGACTATTGAATTGTTGACATGTAGCACAATCCAAACGCTACAACCTAAAACATCTTTAATCTAGATAACTCTCTACAAATATCTAGATCTAGATGTTTCTTACTTTGCCATGAAGAGTTTACTCTAGCACTTTCCATGAAAAATATCTATCTATGCATGCAACCTCCCAAAATCTTTTAGATTATTCCAATTTTACTATGACAAAATATTTTGTATCTTCTAGGAGAGCCTTGTAAATATCTTCATAATGCAATTTTTCCACTTCTTTAGAATATTTCTGTTTACAGCGTAATTTTGCTCAAGGATTTATTTGGTTGGCCAAATTAAGTATTAGGTTTTGCTTGCAGTGTAATTTGGCTTTAAGATTTATTCAACTAGCCAAATTAGAATAATAGACTTACTCGCTATGGATTTAGCATTAACCCTTGAAATGCAGGTCCGGGTACTCGCATCCCGAGCAGTTCGTAGCTTCTCCGAGTACTCGTCATGAGTACGAAGGTACTCGTAGAAGTTCCCGAAGACTCGAGCAGTCGAAGGCGTCCCCGAGCGCTAATGTCCCGAGTACTACGTCATCAAGTCACGAGCAGTACCTCCGGGCATTCAACAGTGGAGACCCCGAGCACTCGTGACCCCGAGCACCATCGACCCCGAGCACTCGCGACCCGAGCACCATCGACCCCGAGCACCATCGACCCCGAGCATCATCGACCCCGAGCATCATCAACCCCGAGCAATAAAATGACCAAGTACCGAGCACTCGTACTCGCGTCCCAGAGTACTGGCGTTCCCGAGTACTAGCGGACCCGAGCACTAGCGGTCCCGAGCACTGGTGATTCCGAGTGCCAGCATGACCGAGTACCGAGCACTCGGGCCCGTGTCACCGAGTACTGACGAATCCCGAGTACTCGAGTCCCCGAGAAGACCCAAGCCGGACGGAGCCGAATCCCAGCAGAATCAGGTCACGATGCAGTCAAGTCGATCCGCGGATGAGTTGATATGACAAATCCTTTATCACCAAGATTTATCCGGCATGGAGACTTAGGGAAAGAGTCTCAGAGAGGAAGGAATTGATTGCGAACTCGGAAAGGCTTTCGGTTCATATGGAAAGATGTCTCGTATCCGAGGAGGAGTCCCGAGCGATGGAAAGTCATATGTATAAATAGATCAGGATCCTTTAAATAAGGAAAGATTGTATATCTGTAATCAATTAGGATTAGGAGTTTTGATCTCCTACGGGAAGACCAGCCGCCCTATAAATATAAAGGGTGATGGCCGATTGAGAGACATCCAACAATCGACACAAATCAATCTATTACCTTTACTTTTCTATTCTAGTTTAGATCTTTATCGTTTTGCGCTGAAAAACGATCGGTTCTTCTGCACGTAAGCCAGAGGATCTTTGTTGCTTTGCTCGGAAAGCAATCGCTCGTCGTACGCGTAAGTACGATAGTTATCCTTTGTTGTTTTGCTCGAAAAGCATCTGGTTATCGCACACGTAAGTGCGGTTGGCGACTCCACTTTACCTAGGTGTTTCACGGATCCAATTTCGTGCGAACAATTTCAACAAGTATGCATTATATTTCTAGACCAATACATATATGACTTTTAGTAGATATGCATGTTTGAGGGAAGTGACAACCAATACATATATAACTTTTAGTAGATATGCATGTTCTTTTAAAGTAGTCACAATATATTCATAGTCTTAAACATGTAGTACCTAAAATACATCCAAAGCTTTAAGCATCATAATACCCAAAATACATTCAGAGTTTTTAGCATTTATATAATAGAATATTAGCCCCATGATATAACCATAGAATTTTTGTAAGCTAGATGTCCTCAATGACCGAAGAACGGAAAAGTAAGTTGCTGCACTTTATTTTTACATCCTTGTGACCTGTAAATAGGAAGCGATTGGCAGTGATTATTTATATATATAATTTGGTCATAGAAGGTAATTACGAAAAAAGAAACAGTAGAATATTTGAAGAGCACAAATTACTAATATTCAAAGAACTTTTTATGAAAGCAAAAGACTTGGAAGAGAACTTTTAATGTCCTAATCAAGCAAGATAATTTCATAATTTTAAATGTGTGTATGATGGCCCACACATTTATGCGGGCATGGGCATTATAGCACGTGAACTATGGAGATGTCAAGAAATTTTGGAAGGATCAGTACTATAGTGCTCTTTTTGATAGAGAGTATTCTGAAGCTAAACACCCAGCGGTTGTTCTTCACTGTATAGCTACAACTATTTGAATGAGTTGCAAGGAATAAAACAACACATTGAATGACATTAGTTCGTAACTTGATTAGCCATGTAATCTAGAGGGTACGCAACAGAGGAAAAATAATGCAAATGAGAACTAAACCGAGTAGCAGTGCTGTCTGTTATGTGAGAAATCTTGAACGAAGTACATAGCTTTCCCATGATTTCCATCCCCAATGTGATCGTAGTGTATTAGCTAACAATACTTTGCTAAAGATGCATGTGTAGAAACATTAATGTTCGTTGAAGGTTCGTTTGTGAGTTGAGAGTTAAGAGCAACTTTTGCTTGTATGAGTTATCAAGTATTATAGCTGTTGCATGGAGTATATTGATGATAATAGTGTGTATTTGATGAATCATACGGTTTGCCTACCACACAACATTTTTAGATCTTCACAAAAAAATTAGGATCTTCTAGCCATCTCCAGTTGAAAGCAAGCAGCAGTATGCGTTGTTGTTATTTGTCACTTTGACTTCTATCATAGTAATGTTTGTTAACAATGAGCGAAAATAATATGACTTTTCTTAATATTGCATCTTGAACGGCATATTACTGGTGTTTCTTTTGCATGCGTTTTTCTATGTTGGAGTCTCTTTTTAGGCCCTGTTTGTTTGGGCTTTTTCTGGCTTCTACACTTTGGCTTCGAAGCCAGAAAAGCACCTAAATAGGTGCTTTTGGCTTTTGGCTTCGAAAAGCCTGAAACAACTTTTAAATTTGTTTTAAGCTTTTCGAAGCCAAAAGCCAAAAGCAGGTAAATAGGTGCTTTTCTGGCTTCGAAGCCAAAGTCCAGAAGCCAGAAAAAGCCCAAACAAACAGGGCCTTACTCTTTTGCAGATGTAGATGTATTACAAACAGACTAAAAAGGATACTTGAATGATGCATCTAAAAATTAGACTGAATAGGTGGCTTGAAATGTACAACAGTTCCCATAACACAAAGAAAAGAGCTTATCAACATTCAGCAGCAAGTATACAAATTTTAATAGCTACACAATACAAAAAAGGATCAGGAACTGTGAGCATTTACCTTTCTGACTAACATCAGTTGAAATGATTATTGCTTGGCAAGACAGGAATAATCTAGATGTATTCAAAAACGGATAAAGGTAGAGTGAAGAAGCTAATGACGCTACCAAGCTTCAGAATCATAGTGTTTTGCATTAAATGAAATGTGTATTTAATAACAAAACATCTATATCAAAATTGCAGGCTGTTGGTGGTCAGACCAAATCTAATATCAGATAGAACATATGAATTGACTTTATCTACAATGTCATTAGTACTTGATAAGACAGCTCTTTCACAAAGATATCTAGGGTCTTGATAGTTGTATATGAAGTCTTGGTAAACAACATTTACAATAACGGATATTTTAGGCCAAGAAGTATATATTACAAATTCAGGTAGTATTTCAATCCATGTAGCTTCTGATTTCCCTTCATGTAGCTTCTGATTTCCCTTCTTTCTTTGTAGTTGGTAAACTACCAATTCCTAAGTCGAGAATCCACTTACTAACTGAAGCTACTTCAAGCTGGTCCTCGCCATTTAGCATAGGCTGACTAAGCCACATATTGGTTGTTAGTTTCTTCTCCTTTGAGGTAAAGTATGCCCAAAAAAGTTTTGGCTACAGCTGAATGTGGGACATTTTACTGAACTTTTACACATGTTCTTGTGAGCCTTCTAATAAGGCGGCGGCTACTTCTCTGTGTTTCTATGCGCAGGTGAAGGGTGAGCAAGACGCTGTGATGGTGGAGCTAAGGAACCTCCTGTCCAGTATTGTGGAAGTTCTAAGCATTTGAGTCTTCCCATAAAAAACATTTGAGACTCTTGAGAACAATAACTCACAGAACTCATAATTAGAGAACATATGTCTGTGTCTGTTTATTTTTTTAGATAATATATATCTGTGTCTGTGGATATACCTCCTTTTGTTAGAAAAAAGAACTCAAATATGTTTTGGTAAAGTCTTTGTGTAGGAAGCATACAAAGATACATGTCAACCTGACAAAACTGACCGGAAAAAGATTGAATTTTGTGTTGAAGTTGAAGGCAGAGGCACAATAAATCTATGAGTTGTGAACCATGTCATGCTTCGCCATCATCATTTTTTCATTACTTTTGGCTTCTTTACGAATGGTCTGCGTGATACTAATTCTTGCATGGAGATACAGATATTGAACTTACCAGATGAGATTACATGAAATTAGCATGTTATCCGGTGACTGTACGAGGTCACCTGGAAATTGTAATGCATCCAAAGACTACATGCAGATCACGTTTTGACTGAATATATTAACAGATTGATCTTTGGGATTATTTGACTCCCGACGAAGGCAAATGCATGTTTTTGTATAATTAAAAGAACCATTACAATTGTAAGATGCCAAGATTAATAGCTTGATCTGACTCACTGCTAGGAGAAAGGAGGAAGAAGAATAAAAAGATAGCACCGGCACTCCGCGGAAGTTTGGAGATGCCTCCTCCTGTACAGCCCTGCTGCAGTTCACGTCGACGAAACGCGGGCTCCTAATTCGACCACCACGACAGCAGGCCGCGCCTCCGCGGCAGCGCTGCTCCACCGCCTCTACGGTGACAAGGTGCGGCCAGGTGAAAGAAGTTATTACTATGAAAACGGAATACTTTGAGATTCGTAGCAGAGCACGGCGCCTCCTCCACGTGGCCATGTGTACACGACGTGGGTCCCACACTATAAGGAGCCACTCGTCGGGAAAAAAGCATATTTGGCCCCCTCCCAAGTTCTAATGGGAAAAATAGCCCCCGAGCGCAGACAAACGCAAAACTGTCCCCGCGACGCGCCGGGCACGCGACACGTGCCAAAATCGCGCCGGAGGCCCGCGAGCGGCGTCGATCGCGCGTGCGGCCCGCGACGGAGTCCGGTCGCGGGCCCAACCCGCGAAGGAGGCCAGGCCGCGCGCCAGACCCGCGACGCAGGCCGCGTCGCGCTCCAGGCCCGCGACGGGCTAACGCCATCAACGACGGCGTTTAACTCAGCGAGCTAACGCCAATAGCAGTGGCGTTCGTCCAGAGCTCCAAACGCCGTCTCCACTGGCGTTTGCATCCCCTACCCAAACACCATCAGGTTTGGCGTTTGCCCCCCCAGACCACAATTATGAAACACATGGCAAGAAAGATCCAACATCAGTGTAAAAAAGAGTAGCAGTAGCAAGAAAGCTCTAACGCATGCGTGCGTTGCGTTTTCTTTACAGTGATTTTCATGCAAATTTGGTCCACGATTGACAGAGACAGTGATTGACTGGTGCAGGCTTTTCTTTGACCTTCTATTTCTTTCTTTGGCCTTTTTTCATGAATTAATTTGATGATTCGTTGTCTGATGACATCCAATTCAAGATGCATGCAAGGTTATCTCGAGGTTATTTCAGAATGTTAAACGAGAAATTGTACACTTGCAGGTTCACATTCTTTCCACAAGACACTTCTTTTTGTTTAAGTTGATGTGTTGGTAGGCATGAATATTTTACTTTCTCTAATAGCATAGGATAGTTTTGGCCAATAATTAAGCATAAGAATATGGTAATATTTCTATTTCATATTTTGAAACATCACATGGTGATGCGAGTTGCGATTAATTAGCTCTGATTTTGTACAAATATTACCTATGTATTGATGATAATAGGATATAAGTTGTACAACAATTTTTGACCTTAATACCGGCAGTTTTGTTCATGCTTTGTTTGACCTGGTACTGCTAATTACCCTCATATCAACTTGTATCCTGAAAAAAAGGGATTGCTCTCTCATTAACAAAGCATGCTGTTCTGAGTTCTGACATGGAGTACTAGTGTGCCTTTACTCTTGGAAATGGAACACTGGAACCCATACCATGTTGCTACTGCTACTCTTTTTTATACTGATGTTAGATCTTTCTTGCCATGTGTTTCATAATTGTGGTCTGGGGGGGCAAACGCCAGACCTGATGGCGTTTTGGTAGGGGATGCAAACGCCAGTGGAGACGGCGTTCGGAGCTCTGGACGAACGCCACTGCTATTGGCGTTAGCTCGCGGAGTTAAACGCCGTCGTTGATGGCGTTAGCTCGTCGCGGGCCTGGAGCGCGACGCGGCCTGCGTCGCGGGTCTGGGGCGCGATGCGGCCTCCTTCGCGGGCCAGGGGCGCGATCGGACGGATCGCGGGTCGCGGGCGCGATCGCGGTCTCCCGGCGCGATTTCGCCACGTGCCGGGTGTGCGGCGCGTCGCGGGGACAATTTTACGTTTGCCTACGACAGGGACCATTTTTGCCATTGCAACTCGGCGGGGCCATTTTTGCTTTTTTTATGCCACTCATCTCGTGTCTCATCTCTTTCCATCTTTTTTTAACCATCCCTCCCTCCCCGTCTCTCTCAGATCTCTTCCCCCTCCCTCCCCGTCTCTCTCAGATCTCTTCCCCCTCCCCCACCCCCACTCCGCCCAAATCGTCCCGAACCTGCCTCCTCCGCTCTCGCCCATCGGCGCCAGGTGAGCCAGAAATCCGCCATCTTTTCCCGCTTCTGCTCTCCCCGTCGGATTCGCTCGCGCCAGCCGGTTCCGACCACGCCGCGGCGCCTCGATCCGTGCGGTCTCTCGCGGGATTTTCTTTTTTTGTTTTTTTTTGGGGCTGCGGGGGTTCCGTCGGTTCGATCGGATCTTCTTTCGGAGGAAGCTCGTCCTCCAGCTCTTCGGCCTTGGTGACGGCGTACACACGATCAGGCAAGTCCATTTTATTCACCTCCTCTTCAAAAACGAATCAAGAAACTATTTAAGGGAATCAACTATCACACACCAAATTCCGTGCAAGTCCATTCCAATTACGTTTACAACACCGTTCTTGAAGCTAACAAAACCTTATTGGACTAAGGAACATGTTTAATAGTTATCCTGGGGGCAGTTATTTTCTTGCTCTGAAGTTTTTGAAAGGCTAGTATTAAACTATATAGCTCCTAGTGATGCAATTACCACCCCCCCCTTCTTTTCTGTTCTTGAAATTGTTAGTTTTGTTGGATGATTGTATGCTGATCGAACTATTCTTTCTTCCCCCGGCAGGTGCATAATTTGCTGACTTGTTTTTAAATAGTTCGAGGGACCGTCAAAGCTATTGAAAATGGTATGGCTGATTGCTTTAAGCCTGTTAATTTACTTGTGATTAACTGAGTTAGATCTGGCTTCGCAGTTGTTTTCTGATGTAATAAACATGTTAACAGTTTTTTTATTGCTCCTATAAGTAGTCCCAATTTATTGTTTAGAGGAGCTGATTATTTTCATGTACCCCCAGGTGGTTCTTGCTGCTTCCATCATCTCAAAGTCTGGAAAAGGTGCGGTGGGTTTGAAAATTTTAGTTAGTGACTGAAATCTTATATTCATGCCAATCCCCAAATGAATTGATTCCTTATCTTCCTTTCTTAGCATAAAATTGTCAGTCACCTTATGCTAACTGGAGTGATAGCATCCTGTTTTAAATTGTTGAAGGCTGAAGCAGCAATAGTGAACTAACTGTTATCATATTGCTGGATCAGTACATGATTAACTTCTATATTTTATCAGTTCGTTTAGTATAGAACTGTTATGCCATTAACAACTTATCTCCATTTTCCCCCCTAGTTGTTAGCATTTCTTTTAATTTAATACATTTAAGGGTACTAGCCTGAAAGTTTTTTCTCATGCTTTTCAATTGCAGCACTTGTCTCAAGACAATATGTTGACATGTCTCGCATAAGGATTGAAGGATTACTTGCAGCATTCCCAAAGCTTGTTGGAACTGGGAAGCAGCACACTTATGTTGAGACTGAAAATGTTCGTTATGTTTATCAACCTATTGAAGGCCTATATCTGGTGCTTATCACAAACAAGCAAAGCAATATTCTTGAAAATCTGGACACATTGAGGCTACTATCCAAGCTTGTATCCTATTTTCATATCTTTAGTCTTCCAATTTTATAACTCTACCTTACTAATAAAGTCATATCTAATCAAACAGGAAAAAGGGATGATAATTTTTGTAACTTAAGGATTTCTTCCTTCATGATAACTAAATAGCAGATAGTGTTATTGAGTACAATTTGTTTTGGGTGATAAAATGAAAGTTGTAGTGTTATATCCATGTTGAGCTTTGTAGTGGATGTTATCATGGAAACAAAAACAACATAAATACACTAGATTGACACTAGTCATCTGTCATCCTTGATGGAAATATATGTGGAAATATAAACCTCATGTTGGGAGCTGGGTGTATCCATCCACCATTATATGCTACTATGCTGTGTTATTTTTCTTTCTTTGCAATAATTCAGTGTCATGGTCTCCTTAACATTTGTAAAGGTGCCTGAATACTCCCCCTCTCTGGATGAGGAGGGTATCTGTAAAATGGCATTTGAGCTTATATTTGCATTTGACGAAGCAATCTCTCTTGGAAACAAGGAAAATGTGACCGTGCAACAAGTCAAACAGTATTGTGAGATGGAGAGCCATGAAGAAAAGGCGCATAAGCTGATGATGCAGAGCAAAATCAATGAAACTAAGGATGTCATGAAGAAGAAAGCTAGTGAGCTTGACAAAATCAGGGTCTGCCTTATTCTTTTCTCCATATTAAAAATATGTATTATATCTTGTCGGGGGTGGGGGGTTAGGAATAAAATGACGCTTAATTTAGTGGGCTCTGGTCATTAGGCAAAAAAGGGACACTAATTTCTAGGTAGTCTGTATGGGTTATTTGGGTATTTTGCTATCAATTTTGTATTAGTTTATGTCTATTATATTTGGTATCAATTCCTTTAATCTCACATGTTTCCTTGGGTCACAGTTTTATAGTTAGTCAGTTAGCATGTCTTTGGGCAAACTTTCTTTTTTCATATACTAGCTTGTGGGGCTTTAGAACTTGTAAGGATATATAAGAAAATCCATTACTGACATGAGCACTGCTAGCAAACTTGTATTATAACGCAGTGAAGAAATTGAGTCAAGTAATATGAAATAACAACGTGAATATATCACAAATGTGTTTTTTATATTTTAATTACATTTCATCAGTTACAATGGTCTTACCATGCTATTTACTGAGCATTATTTTGTTGATGTCTAAGAAGTAAATTTCTGGTTGGTGTTAATACAGATGGAGAAAGGCAAACTTGACAAAGGAGGATACTCATCAATATCTGGTCCCCGGGTAATTGAAAAAACTTTCAGTGACATGAATATTACTGGTACTGGCTTTGGAATTGGTTCTGGATTAGGTGGAATGAGCACTGATATAGACTCGTTTGCTAGTAAACCCAAAGGTAACTTAAGGCCTCTTTGTCTTTTGGCAAATATTTATTTCACCATTAATGAAAAACTTACTGTGTCAACTTATGTTGTGGGTTTTTTTTAACACCTTTTCTTTTTGTTGTTTGCATATAGTTCTATTTTATAGTGGTGTTTTCCTCATGTATATGGAATACGTTCACCTAGCATGTTACACTCATCCCTTAAAACCCTGTAAATCTACTTCATTTTGACAAAAGGAACATTAAGGTTTACTTTACACTGTTCATGAAATTAACTCAAGTAGCTTATCTACCGCATCTCTTTCATTCTATGTTTTTTTTGTCTAAAGCTATTTAATCATATGAGTAGGTTAGGTTCAAAGAAGTTCTTAATAATAATAAAATTAAAAACAACCCATCTTGTGATTTCTCCTGTTTGTGTGTTTGATTGTTGGTTATGTGCTGATAGATCAATCTCTGAGTTTCTTAGATTTGCCATGTAGGGCAAGCACTTTAGTTTTATTCAGATCTTTGAAGACGGTTTTTCCCCTCATATTAATTGCCTTACTTGTGGAGATTCTGGGCAACTATATTACCTGCCTTGTACTACTGTTAGAGAGAGTTCAGGAAGCTATATTGCTGCCATTTTATTCTAATTTATAGCAACATTTCTATAGGACGTCCATCAGCAGCTGCTACTACTCCTGGTAAAGGTTTTGGTATGAAATTGGGCAAATCACAGAAGACAAATCAGTTTCTAGAATCTTTGAAAGCTGAAGGAGAAGTCATTTTGGAGGATGTACAACCAAGTTCAGTTCAGTCAAAGTCGTCACCTCTTCCACCAAGTGATCCCGTCACGGTGACTATTGAAGAGAAGCTTAATGTAATAGTTAAAAGAGATGGAGGTGTTAATAACTTTGATGTTCAAGGAACCCTTGCTCTTCAGGTCCTTAATGATGCAGATGGATTTATCCAGTTGCAGGTAATCTTTTTCTGAACTTCAAGCAATTTGCTTGGATTCTTTGTTTCCGTAAAATTGGAACAGTGAAGAAGAACAAAGGAACATATGAACATTTTATTTTCTTTGTCATGTGAGCCTATTGTGGCATTATGCTCTCTAATTAAACATAAAGTTTCCCATCTGTTCTCACAAAATTCCAGCTAAAATAATTCTTGCACAGCTCTTTTTTCTGTTAGTCCATGGAAATACAATATAACTATCGCTGATGAGCAACCTTGTTTATGTTTCTCGTGCCATGTATTTATTGCTGATGAGCAACCTTATTTATGTTTCTCATGCCATGTATTTATTGCTGATGAGCAACCTTATTGCACACTATTATGCATAATCCAATTGCCCATCATCAATTGATTGGAGCTTATATTTCCAATATTTGGTGTGCTCTATAGATTGAAAACCACGATATATCTGGACTTAGCTTCAAAACACACCCCAATATCAACAAGGAGTTGTTTAACAGCCAGCAAATTGTTGGAGCAAAAGATCCAAACAGGCCTTTCCCAAGTGGTCAAAATGAAACACCACTTGTGAAATGGAGGGTCCAGGGGATGAATGAGTCGTCTTTACCTCTGTCAGGTGCACAATCACTTTATTCTCTTGTGGTATATTTAATTTGGACACTCGGTAACTTGTCTTATTTGTGTAGTTAATTGCTGGCCATCGGTATCTGGAAATGAAACCTATGTGAACATTGAATATGAGGCTTCTGAGATGTTTGACCTGAACAATGTGGTCATATCTATTCCTCTGCCTGCGCTTCGGGAGGCTCCAACTGTTAAACAGATTGATGGAGAGTGGAAGTAATGTTTTGAGTCCCTCTTTAGTTTACTTTTTTTTGTTATGTTTTACAATACTAAAAGAATCTTGCAGAAATCATAGTGACAAAATTTCTGTATGTACATGAGAATCATGCCTTTGCAAATACAGTATATGCATTGTGTTTGTAGTTCTAGCATCATTCTCTCCCTCCCCCCCCCCTCCTTGGTAGCTATGGTCAGTATCATATTCGGTGGTGGTGTTAGTCTTAACAAATAAATATTGATAACTAGCATCCCACCCTTTGTTCTTACCACTGGTACTTCAAACTATTAAGGGATGGGCATTGAGGAAATAAAGTTATAGCATTTGTATCCTACTAGTAACCGCACATGTGCAATGCACATTTTCCATAATATATGTTACATGAAATATATACTCACATATGTGCAAAAGCTACTCGAAAGAAAAAACCGTGCATCAAGCTTTTGTTCAAAACGTGATAAAGCACTAAAATTTTCTGAATAAGGAACAACATGTTAAAAATAAAATTTTTAAGCATGAAAAATAACAATTATCAGTTATACAAATAGGAATTTTGAAGTAATTAAGAGGTGATAAGTATAAGATGCAATAAATCTATGAATGATTAGGGGAGGGTCTAATCTTTATTAGTAACCGTTGGATGGAGAATTATGAAATTAGATTAAAGATTTCTGACGGCTGAGATTGAAAGTATCCCATCTGCTTTTTATATTGGTATAGATATAGCTATAGATACGGCCAATACACTGTATAGTACTGAAAAAACTGTGTTGTCATTTTATATTCTCATTTCCTTTTCTGGAATGCAATTACATCATCATAAATTGCACATGTCTACCTTTCGTGGCCTTCAGCTGCATATATTTGTTATTGCTCATGCTTTTGTTATTTAACTTTTCCTTGTGCATATAGGTATGACTCAAGAAACTCTGTGTTGGAGTGGTCCATTCTTCTTATTGATCAGTCGAACCGCAGGTGCATGAAATATATGATTTCGTCGAATCATAGTATTTTTTTTTCGATTACATAGTTCAATCCTGTGTTGCTAACTCTAGATGTTTTTTTTAAACCTTCGCAGTGGGTCCATGGAATTTATTGTTCCCCCAGCTGATCCGTCAACATTTTTTCCCATATCTATTGGATTTTCTGCATCTAATACTTTCAGTGATTTGAAGGTTAGTTTTGCCGTACTGGTGGACTTGACTCTGCTTCACATATTTGTTGATCTCCCTATTTATTTCTTTTTTGTTTGTTTGGTTTGTTGGAAACTTTTCAGGTCACTGGAATTCGCCCTCTGAAGGAAGGTAACCCTCCAAAGTATTCACAGAGGGTTCGTTTGGTCGCTGCTAACTATCAAGTAGTTTAACGCCCTAATTAAGGTTTTCGTTGTTGTGTTTCACTTTAGTGGCACATGAACTTTTGTCATGGCAAGGTATCATTTTGCATCAAGGTGTTTAAGATAGTGTGCTTTTGCCTATGTTTCTTATGTGGCGTGTCGCACCAGAAATAAAAGCATGAATTCTCCTTTATCCTTGTTGGCTACTGTTTTGTATTACTTTTCCTTTTTCTTGCGAGAATGCTGTTTTTGTTTCTTACATGAACATTTCTTGCTGGGTCTATGCACTTTTCTCCAATTACTTGCTCTAGCTGGTCGCGCATCTTGTTGCAACATAGACAAACAGAGGTGTGTTTACCATTGAGGCAAATGGCAGAGGAGAGCTTTAGATATATCGCACTAGATTGTTTCAAATGGCAAAGGAGAGCTTGATATATTGCACTAGATTGTTTTGCAAGTTAATTGATGGAAACACATAACCATAGAAGAACTATCTTAAATGAAAGAATGAGCTACAAAATATATAGCAGTTGGTTTTGCTGCAGGTTAATTGATGAAAGTACGAAACAATAGATGAACTATCCTAGATGGAAGAAACGTCTCAGCGTAAGGCTTTCCTAGGGAGATTATAAATCAAAAATTTCTCAAGCGGCTAATATATACATATATGAGTAACCAGAGACATACTCCATCGTCTTGCATTTGGACCAAGGAAACATTGAAAAGGACTAAGCTACCCCTAGTTATTATCTCCAAAGCACTACAATGCATGCATGTAGAGAATACAAGTGAAGTTTGATATTTTAGGGTTATAGAGGGAATGACACACTTATTTTGCATTAGAAAAATACTTCTTATATTTATGAACAAGAAATATATCTCATATTTTTTAAACGGAGGGAGCAGCAAATACTAGGAACCATCTATCGGTTTGGATTCCACCCACCAGGCTCGAAGTGCTGGTAGTATACTGTGACAATGTTTACGTTTGATTGTGAAGTCCAAAGTAGAGATCATCAACATGGGCCAAAACATTTTAATAAAAGAGCAATAACCGGTTGAAACCAATCAGATGTCAGGTCATCGGTAGATGGTACATACACATGTCCATACACTGCCACACACGTTCTAATGACGGGAAAGTTTCGTGTAAACGATGCAATATGTAGCTCAATAGTGATAAAAGCAACATGAATTCAGTTTTTAAAATATTCAGGTTCAACAAGGTGTACACGAGAAAGCTACTGATAGTATTCTATGCATGCGCTGTTCAGCTCTAGCGATCTGAAGGGAGCAAGATTTTCAACTTAGTTCGTCTAACTATATAGAGCTCTTGTTTGTCTTGAATGTTAGACTTCTCTCTCTGGTAAAGCTCTTCTGTGTAAAAGGATAAGTTTTTTTTTATCAGCCAGCTCTCACGAAGAAACTATACCAGGTTTTGCAAATACCTTTTTTAATCATTAGAGTAATGTTACAACTAGGGCTGCAAACGAGTTTGAGTTTGAACAAGCTATAGCTCAGTTCATACGAAAGACCAACGATCTCAATTTGAGTTTGAGTTGGCGGTCTGAGCTAGAGAGAGTCAGCTCATACACGGCTAACTTGTAGCGATTTCGAGCGGCGTCGAGCCAAGGTCGAGTTAAATGTAATAATGAAAATTTTGGCGATCGACTTGCTACCGCTGGAAATTTCATAGGCCGATTGGCGTACCACCACCATCTAAGAAAACATAACTGTTGATGCCTATTCATAATTATATCAGTGGGATAAATATTTTAAATCTTACACGTAACATGGTTTATCCGTCTCGAATAGAATGAAAATACTTAGTTATACCAAAAGACATAGAAAACTCACAACTAATAGCATATACAGTGGTAGAAAATGCGTCTTTCCTTACATCCCTCTATGTCATCTAAAAATGACAATAAAAATACTTAGTACAATGATAAAAAAGATTGTCTCTTCTCTTATATTTAACTAGACAAATTACGCGAGGCTAAATTATATCATCACATCTAATTAACTGTCTACTTTAACTAAGTCTTAACTCAATTGATGTTAACTGGGAGCAAAATATAAAAGAAATAGAGAATAGGAGCATAATTAGGAAGATGAGGGTTCTTTGAAGATTAGAGTATTATGGAGTGGGATTTATGTTAAAAGGAGCATAAAAATAGAATCAAGGCGTCGAGACGATCAAAATGGATATATTATGTGTTTTTAAGGTTTGGTGAACGGTAACAGGTCGGATGAACAATAACTGGTTGGTAATACTAGGAATCCTCTGGGTTGGAGCTAGCACAACCAACGTGGCATTGTCTTCAACATTTTGCTGCTCCATCTCTTCAAGATCTTCTTCATCCAGATGAATTCTGACTTTCTTCAGAGAAGATTGTTAGACTGAAGGGGGACCAGAGGAAGCTAGAAAACAGAGTAGCGGAAACAAACTCGTGGCAAAGAACAAGAAACGAACTCTCACAAGAAACAGAGCACACACACGATCCAAGACGCAAGGGAGTTTTTACGTGGAAACCCTAGAAAGGGAAAAAACCACGAACGCACGAAGACGTCAACTTCACTATGATGAATAAAGTCCTAACCCATTAGGGATTTACAATGCTTGACTTATCCCATAACGTCTACATAGGAAGGGTATATATAGCAGGTGGCTTAAAGGGTATCTGTGTTACTGCCTGTGACACAGCTGACTGACACAGGCAGAACACTTAACATGCTAGCATTTGACTCAGGTGAGCTAACCCTATCTGTGTTAGCTACCTGTGTCACGAGTGGAACATCACCTGTGACACAGCTGGCTGACACAGCTAATTTACATAGCTGGGTGACAGTACTGGGTGACACCGCTGGCTGACACCAGTAACGCAGAACGTCTTCTGCAAAGAGGTGACAGGAATTTAGAACAAACTCCAACAAACTCCACCTTAAGACAAATTCCTTCCTTCCTTGTAACGCCAGGGATAACAAATTCAACTGATTTAACAGTTCATCATGCGCCATGCACCAATAGTCACTAGGGACTATCTTTTAACACCAGCCAAGCTTGAGCAGAGCTCAAACTTAGCTGCAGGAACTGGCTTTGTCATCATATCAGCAACATTGTCATGTATGCTGAGCTTTGTTACTTTGACATCACCCTTGGCAACCACATCTCTGATGAAATGAAATCTGACATCAGTGTGCTTAGTTCTTTCATGGAACATGGAATCCTTTGTAAGGCAAATTACACTTTGACTGTCACAGTAGATGGTGGTGCAGGATGAATCTCCATAAAGCTCAGAATATAATCCTCTCAACCATGTAGCCTCCTTGCATGCCTCAGCAACAGCCATGTATTCGGCCTCAGTAGTAGACAATGCAACAGTTGACTGCAGGGTTGCCTTCCAACTCACAGCACAGCCACCAATGGTGAACATATAGCCTGTGAGTGATCTTCTCTTGTCCAAATCGCCAGCAAAGTCAGAATCAACATATCCAACAATTTCATCTCTAGATTTCCCAAAATGCAAACATGCATTAGATGTACCCCGAAGGTACCTGAATATCCATTGGACTACTTTCCAATGCTCTTTTCTAGGATTAGCCATGAATCTGCTCACAACGCTCAAAGCATGAGCCAAATCAAGACGGGAGCAGACCATGGCATACATGAGAGAGCCAACAGCACTCGAATAGGGAACTCTAGACATGTACTCATCATCTTCTGATTTTGGATAACAGCTTGATGATAATCTGAAGTGTGCTGCTAATGGTGTGAAAACTGGCTTGGCATCTTGAAAATTGAATCGGTGAAGCACCTTGTCAATATAACCCCTCTGACTGAGGTACTATTTTTCAGCAGATCTGTCTCTGAAAATCTCCATGCCAAGAATCCTCTTTGCAGCACCCAGATCCTTCATATCAAATTCAGAACTCAATTGTTCTTTCAGTTGATCAACATCTGCTTTGTCTTTAGCAGCAATCAGCATGTCATCGACATACAATAGCAAGTAAATTGCAGAGCCATTTGCAGAACTCAAGTAGACACAGCTATCATAATCAGATCTTTGAAAACCTTGAGAAATCATGAAGGTATCAAACCTCTTGTACCACTGTCTAGGGGATTGCTTCAATCCATACAGTGACTTCTTCAGTTTGTAGACAAGCTTCTCTTTACTAGGAATAGTAAAACCTTCAGGTTGATTCATATAGATGTCTTCATCCAACTCCCCATGAAGAAATACAGTTTTGACATCTAATTGCTGTAGCTCATAATCATGCATTGCAACAATGCTGAGAAGTGTACGAATTGAGCTATGCTTCACAACAGGGGAGAACACTTCATTGAAATCAATACCTGGAATATGGCTGTAGCCTTTGGCAACTAACCTTGTCTTGTATCTTGTCCCATCATTAGGAGTATTACCCTCCTTGCACTTGAAGACCCATTTGCAGCTTATTGGTCTCTTGTCACTGGGCAGTTTGACTAAATCCCATGTGCCATTTTTATCAAGGGACTCAATTTCATCATGCATTGTAGTCATCCATTTGCTTGCATCAACAGAGATAATGGCTTCTGAATATGAAGAAGGTTCGGTAGATTCTTCAATTTCCTCTGCGACGCTGAAAGCATAAGTAACCATATTTGCTTCTTCAATTAACCTCCTGACAGGTTTAGGATCCCTTCTGGGCTTATCAACTGTAATGGAATGCTGTGGAGTGTTCACAGCAGCAGGTATATGACCACCTGTGTCATCTGCCTGTGGCACAGCTGGCAGGTCATGAGTTACCTGTGGCACAGCTGGCTGACCTAGGCCTGGCTGTGGCACAGGTGCACTCACCTATGGGACAGGTGCATGAGAATCACTGAGCTTAACTGAATGCTCCACCTCAGAGTTAGACTTCTGTCCACTATCTTCAGAATCTCTGGGCTGATCAACTGGAACATCATTGTTGCGCAACATAGCAGTCTCATTGAAGACAACATTTCGGCTGACTATCATTTTCTTCGTTTCAGGATTCCATAGCTTAAAGCCTTTTACACCAGACTTATAGCCAACAAATATGCATTTAACAGCCCTGGGTTCAAGCTTCCCATTGTCAACATGAGCATAAGCAGGGCACCCAAACACTCTTAAATTTGAATAGTCTGTAGGAGAACCAGACCAAATCTCAATAGGTATTTTCTTATCAATGGTTGTGGAAGGAGACCTATTGATAAGATAGCATGCAGTGGAGACAGCCTCAGCCCAAAAATGTCTATTCAGACCTGCATTGGACAATATGCAACGGGCCTTGGAGATAATGGTCCTCTTCATACGCTCAGCTACACCATTCTGTTGAGGAGTGCCAGGGATAGTGTAGTGTCTCACAATGCCATGAGACTTGCAGTATGAGTTGAACTATTTGGAGCAGAACTCCATACCATTATCAGTTCGAAGCTTCTTGATTTTCTTCTCAGTTTGGTTTTCAACCATTGTCTTCCACTCTTTGAAGGCTGAAAATGCTTCTGACTTGTGCTTGAGGAAGTAGGGCCAGACCTTTCTTGAATAATCATCAATAATGGTCATCATGTAACGAGATCTACCAAAGGATGGCTTTCTGGATGGGCCCCACAAATCAGAATACACATAATCAAGAATTTCTTCAGTTGTGTGAGTTGAGGTGGTGAACTTCACCCTTTTGTGCTTGCCGAAAATGCAATGCTCATAGAACTTCAGGCTTCCACTATATCCTTCAAGTAGTCCACGCTTGCTCAGCTGTTCCAGACCAGACTTGCTCATATGCCCTAAACGCATATGCCAAAGATTCGATGCATCAGAACCAGAAGCATCTTGAGGAATTACAGGGGCGGCATTGCCTGAGATTGTACTACCACAGAGACAGTATAGTCCACTGGACTTCCTCAGGTCTGCCTTCATCACCACAAGAGATCCTTTGGTGATCTTCAAGCAACTATCTCCATCTGAATAATGGTACCCCTTACCATCAAAGTAGCTCAATGAAATGAGATTTCTTTTCATCTTTAGAATGTATCTGATATCTGTCAGTGTTCTGATCATTCCATCATACATCTTGATCTGAACTGAGCCAATACCCTCTATCTTGCAAGATGAATCATCATAGCTAAGAACTGATCCACCTTGCTTAACGGCTCAAAGGAACTGAACCAATCTCTGTGAGGGCACATGTGATATGTGCAAGCAGTGTCAAGAATCCACTCATTTGTGGTAGCTCTCTGTCCAGTTGAACTGGCAACAGCATTCAAGAAACCAACACCTGTGTTAGCAGCTGTGTCACAGGTGGGACGAAGATCTGTGTCACAGGTGGGATGATCACCTGTGTCACAGCTGGAGCTAGCACAGCTGAGGTGGTCAGCTGTGTCACAGCTGCCGGTAGAGGTTCCAGCAATGACCACCAAAGACTCGACATCTGAGTTAGCAGAACAGTTGGCAGCAGCATCAGCCTGATCCTTCGGCTTTGTGTCTTTCCTGTTCTCCTTGTTCTTCAACTTGTAACACTCAGAAATGTTATGTCCATCACGTTTGTAGTATCTGTAAAACTTGCCATTTCCTCTGGACTTTGATCTGCCTCTCTAACCTGTTGCAAAGGCAGAGCTTCTTCCATGACCATGATTGGGGTTTTTCTTCTCAAATCTGCCTCTAACAGACAAGCCCTCAGCATGTGAGCCACTTGAATCATCAGACACCATCTGTCTCATCTTCTCCTTGGAATGCAAAGCCTCATAAACCTCGTTGAAAGAGCATCTAGGCCCCAAGTTGGTTTTGATGGTTAATGGCAACTCAAACTGGAATCTAATGTTTACAGTGAGTGTAAGCAGGTTTTTAGGTTCCAGAAAGAAGGGTCATCAAGGAAAGGATGACCACCAAAAAGGTACAAGGGTGGTTTCCAGGACTAAGGAATGGCGGTGCAGGCAGCTGTGCCACAGCTGTGAAGAAGCCGGTGCTGTGCAAGGAGTAGCAAGCAAGGTGATGGTGGCTTGATGCGTCAAGGGCCGTGACTACAGTTGGTGGGCAGGTAAAGCCTAGATTTGCTAGTTCTTTTGAGTTTATAGAAAAAACCCGTACTATCAAGAGGGATGTAATCAGTATCAGTTGTCTAAGGGATTTTTGCTCAATGCTCAGAGGGTCAGTGTGTAAGCAGTAGAAAACCCCAGGGGCTAGAGTCACCGGTGTGACACAGCAGTGTCACAGGTGGTCTAGTACTCTAAGACTCAGGTACTTCTCTAGACCAGGGGAGAGCTTGTAAATGCTAAGGAAACTGCACTGTGATAGCTGGTCTACTGAATCAGAGGGCAGTCGGAGGTTCTCTCCTTATAGGTTTCAGAGAGTGTTGTATGCTGAGGGCATGTCATGTGCCAAGACCGGGCTGAGTAGCTAGGCTGCGTCAGTTAAGGGTTCACCTGTGTGTACCGTCGGTGACACAGGTGTCGGTCTGCCCGAGCCGTTATAGTTGGGCAGAGTGGTTGGCTGTGTCACCGATGGCTGACACCGGTGGCTCACTAATCCTACGTGGCAACAGTATAACGGTCGGGTGCCTGTGAACCCTATATATAGGGAACCAGGGGAGGGCTTCGTTCTCAACCTTGCTAAAATCTGTGAATCACATACGATCGTTGCAAAGCCTTCAACCACCGAACAAAAGCCAAAAGCGTAAGTGATAGTTCGGGTGAGTGTGTGAGCTTTGAGCAAAGAGGAAAGGTTCCTCCAAGAGATTGCTGCTGGTTCATCTGTTACTCTTGGAGTGTCTGCTCCTAGACGGGTGTAGGAGTTGCTGGTACCACCCAAGCTTGTGTGGACTGGACCAGTAAGTTTGTGAAGGTGATTGAAGTCTACCTGCTGCGAGCAAAAGGACTTCCACAAGCTAAGGAAGAGGCCTGAACGTCAGGTACTCGGAGAACAAGCACGATTTAGTGCTGGCGATCTCTTCGGAGTAGCTTCTCCAACGGAGATGTACCTTCTCTGAAAAGAGTAGGGAACTTTGGTGAAAAACCTCCTTGTCTCTGAGTGTTTTACCTGTTTACTTCCTGCAGTGCTATATGTTTTTGTATACTCGTGTGATTCTTGCTATCTTTGTTTATCTATGATAGATCACCTTTATACCTGCTTAGCTTAGCTGTGTCTCAGTTGCTAGAGATCTTATCTGTTACCTGTCATAGCTACCTGTGACACAGGCAATAGCTATCTTCATCTGTGCTAGGTTTTGATCTTACCTGTGTCAGACACCTGTGTGACAGCTGCATGCTATTTTTCATATCATATCACACCTGTGTCTATTGCCTGTCACACAGCCTGTTAACACTTGCTTCTGCTCAAGTCTTAATCTGTTAATCTAAGCTAAAAGAAGTAACTTTTGTTAGCCTCCTATTCACCCCCCCTCTAGTCGGCACCCCTGGTCCTTTCACTCGTGAAGAGTGAGAGTATCTCTGCTATACAGCATGGTATCTCTAAAACCAGAATATGAACTAGGCAGTGAACACAAGAGAATCAAACCCAAATCTTCCTCATCATAACTAACATCCAATGATGCTAGATCAGCAACAATCTCCTTAAAATTAGAGATGTGTTCAAGCAAGTTACCTCCTTCTTGCATCTTGTGCAAGAACAACTTTTGCTTGAGGTGCATCTTGCTGGTCAGATCCTTTGTCATGCAGATTGCTTCAAGCTTCAACCATAACGAAGCAACATGTATCTCCTGGAGAACTTCCTGCAGGATGTTGTTGTGCAGATGGAGTTGAATTTGGAAAATGGCCTTGCGGTCCTTCTTCTTCTCATCATCGGACCAAGAAGCAATAGCCTTCCCGCCAAAGGAGTCCAAAGCATCCTCATAATCAGCCTGAACCAATAGAGCACGCATCTTGACTTGCCACAAAGAGAATCGAGTATCTCGATCAAGAAGCGGAAGATCAAACTTCATGGACGCCATCTCAAGAACGAGCAACCAAGGCTCTAATACCACTTGTTAGACTGAGGGGGGACCAGAGGAAGCTAGAAAACAGAGTAGCGGAAACAAACTCGTGGCAAAGAACAAGAAACAAACTCTCACAAGAAATAGAGCACACACACGATCCAAGACGCAAGGGGGTTTTTACGTGGAAACCCTAGAAAGGGAGAAAACCACGGACGCACGAAGACGTCAACTTCACTATGATGTGAAGTCCTAACCCATTAGGGATTTACAATGCTTGGCTTATCCCATAACGTCTACATAGGAAGGGTATATATAGCAGGTGGCTTAAAGGGTATCTGTATTACTGCCTGTGATACAGCTGACTGACACAGGCAGAACACTTAACATGCTAGCACCTGACTCAGGTGAGCTAACCCTATCTATGTTAGCTACTTGTGTCACGGGTGGAACATCACCTGTGACACAGCTGGCTGACACAGCTGATTTACACAGCTGGGTGACACTGTTGGGTGACACCGTTGGCTGACACCGGTAACGCAGAACATCTTCTGCAAAGAGGTGACAGGAATTTGGAGCAAACTCCAACAAAGATCTTGTTCTTTGGCTTGGCCTAGGAGGCAACTTCTCAGCTTTCTTCCTCTTATCAGCTGGAGCAGGTGGTCGAGGAGTGACTGACTGCTTCCTGTTTCTTCGCTCATAACGAGGAGGTGGACTTTGAGTCTCAGAGGAGTGAGTGGTTTCAGCAGTGGCAGCAGGAGCTGCTTGTTCTTCAACAACCTCTTCAGGCTGAGTTTGCTGCTCCTCAATGGGTTGCACTGCTGTCTCTTCAGCAGGCAATTCTGGTGCTGAGGCCTCAGGGGCCTGGGTGCTTTCTTTAGGCTGTATACTTTGTTCTCCAGCCTATTGTTCTGCCCTGATTTCTTCAGGTTGAGGGGCAGATTCCTCCATGGGTATATCTGAGGTTGGGGCCTCAGGAATTTGTGAGCTTTCTTCAGGCTACTCTTCATGAGCTTCAGCCTGTGGCTCAACCTGTGGCTCTTTGTGTGCCACTTCTTCAACTGGGGCTGCAGGTTCTTCAACCTGAGCAGCTTGAGTCTTGGACCTCTTTGGTGATGGAGGTGATACCTCTCTGGAGCTGCTGGTTGCCCTATCTGGGTCACCTTGGATGAGCTGAATGTCATAGCTTTGCTTGGCATCTGAGTCACTCTGCCCAGAACTCATTCTGATTCCTGTGAAGCATATGGGATAAGAATAGAGAAGATAAGATTACAAATGCACTCAGCAGACACAATTTTTGAAGAAAAATGGTTTTGAGTTGAAGAGTTAGTGGTTTCTTCAAACTCGGTATAATCGGTTTTTCTTCCGGAAGTGCCGGGCTTGTGCTTCAGCATTGCAGAGCACAAACTCGAAACTACCAGTTTGAAAATCGGTTGTACCGAGATTCTTCAGAACAAAAACCACTTTACTCGATAAGCGCAAGAGATTTGAGAGGAATCTAAAATAGGGCCTAAAATCTAAGAAATTTGTGATTTGACAGGCGAAAAGATCTCATATTTGGAAATGTACCGTGGGATGAACTCGCGCGATTGAGAGGACTGAGAAGGAGATCACGGGTTCCACTGCCGTGCCCTAACCAGGCGGCGGCGGTGCTGCTACACGGCGATGGGCGTGAAGAAATCCGGCGGTGGCGGTGAATCCGGGCGTCGAAAGCGGTGGTTCCGGCGGTCGGATGAAGAACAGCGACGGCGCTGAGGTGTTTTAGGGTTTCTTGGAAGTTCAAGCGACTCAGAGAGGAGAACTTGGTCTATTCATAGCCAAGGGTTCTCGGAAAAACCGGAGATACGGTTCACGGAAAAACCGGATCTGCCGTTGAGAGTCTTCAAAAACTCGGTGATACCGAAGAAAATCTCGGTAGCACCGGAATTGAGTACTGGAGGGCGACTCAAATTCTTCAAAGAATTCCAGAGTCAAGACAGTGAAGATTCTCGGTTATGCCGGGATTGAAAAACCGGAATGACCGAAGAATTTTCTTCAAAAGAAGACTAACTCTAGGGTTTATCTCGGTAGCACCGGAAGAAAAATCAGTGGTGCCGAGAATAATTTCAACAGTGCACTTGCGAAGATAAGCATGAAGATTTAGATAAGTTTAGATAGATCTGAGGTTAGGGTCCATTATCATCCACTTAGAGAAATATCAGCTGAAGAAAATAAGCTATAAGTTGGATGATGATCAGGACTAAAATCAAAGACAAATAAGATCCATATCAAATGTGGTGGTTTGAAGCCACCATGTATGAATGTATTGACCTAGAACCATATATCAATTTTGTGAAGAGGGTTCTATGAGTCATATTCACCAATAAGCACATATGTTTCTTTTCTCACATTCTTGGATGTATATATTCATTGAGAGAACTATACTTATCTTTAATGTGTTCACATCTAAAGTATCAACATCAAGATAAGATATGAACATGTAAGCATGGTTTCAAGTCACGTTTCAAGAATCTAAGATATTTAGTTCACTCCGCAACTCACAAAACCTATGCTCATCTAAGGGTTTTGTGAAGATATCCGCTAATTGTTTATCCGTCCTCACGTGGCTAATAACAATATCACCCTTTGCAACATGATCCCTAATGAAGTGGTGACGGATGTCTATGTGTTTTGTGCGGGAATGTTGTACTGGGTTATTGGCTATCTTGATTGTGCTTTCGTTATCACACAAAAGAGGCACTTCATCTATATAATCCCATAATCCTTCAAGATTTGCCTCATCCACAACAATTGAGCGCAACAAGAACCTGCGGATATATATTCGGCTTTGGCGGTGGATAGGGAAAGGGAGTTTTACTTCTTGGAAGACCAACTAACTAACGATCCACCTAGGAATTGGCATGTTCCGGAGGTGGACTTCCTATCAACCTTGTTTCCTACATAATCCGAGTCTGAATATCCAACAAGATTGAAACTAGCCCCTTTGGGATACCACAACCCTAAGTTGGGAGTATGGACTAGATATTGAAGAATTTTCTTAACAGCCGTGAGGTGGCACTCCTTAGGAGCTGCTTGAAACTGTGCACACATGCAAACACTTAACATGATGTCGGGCCTAGATGCACAAAGGTAAAGCAAGGAACCAATCATAGAACGGTTTCCTTTTGATCAACAGATTTACCGTCTTCATTAAGGTCGAGGTGGCCGTTCGTCTACATTGGAGTACGGATTCCTTTTGCTTTCTCCATGTCAAATTTCTTGAGCATGTCTCGAATATACTTCTCTTGAGAGATGAAGATTCCATTTCTGAGTTGCTTCACTTGAAGACCTAGGAAGAACTTCAACTCTCCCATCATGGACATCTCAAACTTTTGTGCCATCATCTCTCCAAACTCTTTGCTGAAATTGTGGTTAGTTGATCCGAAAATAATATCTTCCACATATATTTGGCATATAAAGAGTTCACCATCCATAACTTTGGTGAAGAGAGTGCAATCAATTTTCTCAGTTTTAAATCCTTTAGTGAGTAGAAACTTCTTGAGACACTCATATCGTGCTCTAGGAGCTTGTTTGAGTCCATATAGTGCCTTATGAAGTTTATATACACTATTTGAAAATTTTGGGTCATCAAAACCGGGTGGTTGTTCGACATATACTAATTCTTCAATTTCACCATTTAGAAAAGCACTTTTAACATCCATTTGATATAGCAAGATATTATGATGATTTGCATATGTTAGCAAGATTCTAATAGCTTCTAATCTAGCTACGGGTGCATAAGTCTCACCGAAGTCCAAACCTTCCACTTGCGTGTAGCCTTGGGCGACGAGACGTGCTTTGTTACGCACCATTTGACCATCTTCATCTTGCTTGTTCCGATACACTCATTTAGTTCTTATGACGTTGTACTCTTTGGGGTCTGATCTATCAACTAGTGTCCATACCTTGTTGCGTTCGAAGTTGTTCAATTCTTCTTGCATTGCAATCACCCAATCTTCATCATTCATGGCTTCGTCGATCCTAGTTGGTTCCAAAGAGGAAACAAACGAGTAGTGCTCACAAAAATTAGAGAGTCTAGCACGTGAGCGAGTTTGTGGACCTTTGGATATATCACTTATAATTTTATCGATGGGATGATTGTCTTGAATTTGCTTCACAAGCCTTGGGTGATGTGGACCACTTTGAGCTTGGAGCCTTGTTTGCGCTTCATCTTCGACATTCGCTTCAATGTCATCACTTCCTTCTTGAGGTTCTTGATTTGAGGAATGTGGTGTGACTTCTAGAGATGAAACGCTTTCCTTGACTTCGATTGGCTTTACTTCCCCAATAGCCATATTCTTCAATGCTTTGGTGGGGACAAGCTCATCTAAAACACTTGGCAATTGCTCTACTTGGGAGCCATTAGTTTCATCAAATTGCACATCCACCGTTTCTTCAACTTTTCTTGTGAAGTTGTTGAAGACATGGTAAGTGTGCGAACTCGAGCCATAACCGAGGAAGAAACCTTCGTGTGATTTTGGAGCAAATTTGGATGTGCGGTGCTTATCTAAAATATAGCATTTAGATCCAAAAACACGAAAGTATGTAACATTACATTTGTTACCGGTCAGTAGCTCATATGATGTCTTCTTCATGAACTTATGAAGATATAAACGGTTGATGGCGTGGCATGCGGTGTTGATGGCATCCGCCCAAAATTGGCTTGGCGTGTTGTATTCTTCGAGCATTGTACGCGCCATCTCGATTAGGGTTCTATTCTTCCTTTCAACAACACCATTTTGTTGAGGTGTGTAGGCGGCGGAGAACTCATAATTAATGCCTTCTTTGTCACGGACCCGGGAATTACATATGATTAGGGGAACGACTGATCGCCAAGGGCCGAAGGACCAGTCGACCTGGTGGCACGGTACCTGCGCCGTACTCATCGAGACGGAGGGATCCGACACCTGCCCAACGCAAGCCGGCCGGAAGCGACTAGACTTCCCAGAACCACATACAATTCCCTGATCCGGTGAAGGTTTAGAGTCGTTCCCAAATAGTACTAGACAAAACAAGGTTGGAGGAGCCCGGCGACTCTACCCACACCCTAACCTAGCTCAGAGGCTAGTGGGTCGCTCGAAAGCCCGGTAGAATACGCCCACACCTTGCCTGGCCGGCACAGCATCTCAGCCAGCGGGTCACTCAACCGATTCCTGCTCGGCCTAGTAATAAGAGGAACAGCTGTAACCCTTCACGGCGTACCCATACGCTTCATATCATACACGCATTGCATACGGGCAGCCTGAATAACAAGTTGGATATCACAGCAAAGCACTACATTACGATAATAAATTAGTTGTCCGCATCGGACTATATGATTACATCAGTCGGCATAGCCGAAAACATGTCCGAGTACGGGGTAATTAAGACAACAGCGGAAGCAAGTAAAAGTGTCCCACAGCGGTGCATTGACCGCTGACCAAAAGTTACTACCTATCCCAAGAGCCGAATAGCTAACCAAGGAAACCATAAGTTTAAGCGTCATCGAAATAGTCTTTGACCACCAGCTCACCTGCAAGCTCTAGGAATAACCTAGGTGAGTACAAAGTACTCGCAAGACTTATTTGTGCTTGATTAGATGTCCTACCCATACTAGTACAGCAACAATTTAAACATGAATGCTTCTCAGAGTAACAATATACGAATTCAGAACATAGCCTAAACAAGTGAAGGTAGGACGATTAGACAACATGATATGCTAGAAACATAATGAACATCCAATGCCCCAAATGGTACACAACTCAAAATACGCCATAACGGCATTTCACATGGTATTCCAATTTCCTGAAAGGCCACCCATTCTCAATAGACCACACCTCCATCCATTAACATACTCAACTTTTCTCTCGAACCGCTATCGGCAATACATCTCCATGAGGATAACAATTGTGCCCTCCACTGGAGGTAGCTAGCCTCCCAGTGACCGGGACTCACCGATTCGATAAACTCATGGCAGAGATTCCGATAACATCCACGCGTGACAGGGGGAATAATACGATGAAGTCACCTCAGGTTGGTATAGCGACAATACAACTTCTAACACCGGGGGTCGCTCCGTTAGCACCAATTAATACCAACTTTATTCATCTTTACTCCACCCTCGACTCTTGCATCTCACTTATCTCAGATTTTTAGTAGATAGGATGTTCCAGTTCAATCTTCGACTACAACGGTGCACAATACAACGCAACCCTAGCATGCTAGTTTGGCACATTCGATCACAACGCAAATACGCAACATATGGAATAACAATAAACGAAGGATAAAATGCAACAAGCTCTGCTTGCCTTGTTCGGATTGTTCCTGATCTTGCGGGGAGCTGTAAGCCGGGTGGTCGCCTTCTTCGGGCTCTGATGTGAACGATAGGAGGTACCGGAAAATAAACGGTAAAAGAATAATAAGACCCAGCATGTATGTGTGATGAATGACTGATGCTAGATGCATGTTCCTACAGTGGTTAATCGATGTCGAGGAACTTTATTTATTTGTATGGCTTAGGTTTAACTTGTAGAGGTCACATGTAAAGCTAAGCATGCATGCATGACATTTTATGTTGCAATTGGGAGTCTAGGGTTAACTTAATCGATGGCAGTGCGTGGCAACGTGCTAGTTATGTAGGTTTAATACAAGTAGTACAAGTCACGAGTTCAACGCAATTAGAATCGTGCAATTTAGGGCTACAACCGTCGAGTTAGGGTCTAGCGACGAACGGTGATAAGAGAGACTAAACAACTTGCATCCTACAAGGCCATACCATGCATGTGTCCCTACTGGAATTTCAATTGCTCCAAATCGTAGGAAATCTCGCAAGGGTTCCAGAACTATAAGACTTGTCCAAATCGGAACTAGGGTCGCGAATCTAGGGTTTATCGACCCTCGAAAATAGCAAAACATCAACCCTAAGTACCATCTTGTGCATGTGTTCAAAATTAATTTTTGATTCAGCCGGATTGTAGGGATTTTCATGAGGTTTCGAAATATATAAAAAATTACAAATTTGGATGTACGGTTTGAAAGATATGGCCATTTGAACATCCTTCCCAAAATGGACATAACCCCTAACCCTAACCTTCCCTTTTTGGCCAGATCTAAATTGCTATCTGCACCCGAGGGCTACCCAGGTCAAACCCAAAATCCCACGCGTACCCGAGCAGACTCTACCCCAATTTCTCATCACATAAACCCAACCCACTGACTGGTGGGACCTACTCGAGCACACATGGCCCAATCAGAGGCAGCCACGCGTCTCAACTCTCTCTCTCTCTCTCTCACTCTCACCCGGCCGGAGTTGGGACCGACGGCGGCGCCCTCATCGGAGAGCTCACCGGAGCTAGCTCCGGGGCTCGGCTTGCTCGGGGAAAAGGGGCAGGAGGACCAGGAGCTCACCCCGAGGACGTCTCGGTGCTCGGGGATGGTGGAGGAGGCTGGGAAGGAGGCCGGCGACGAGGGAGGCGGCGGTGGAGCTTCGGGTGGCCGCGGCGAGGTTGCTCCGAGCGGGGATCTGCGAAGGGGAGCACACGGGGGTGTTAAGGGGGAGGAGCAGGTTCTCTGGAGCAAGAAAAGGGGAAGAGGGGAAGACCGGAACGGTGAGGGGAGGCTCGTCGGAGAGGAGGTCAGAGTTGGGGGAGACCGCGGCGGCGAGGGCTTCTGGGGACGGATCTGGAAAAGGAAGGAGGTAGGAGTTAGAGGGGGAGATGGGGAAGCTCATGGGCGAAGAATGAGGGGGAGCGGAGGACCGAGGCGCTGTGGATTGCTCACCGGAGAAGGGCGCCGGAGCTCGGAGAGAAGGCGGCGAGGTAGGAGCGCTCGGCGTCGGAGGAAAAGAATGGGGGGGGGTCTAGGGTTTCGGACAGGGGAGGCACGGCCGGTCGGGACCGACCCTTAAATAGGGCGGCCGGTCGGAGCCACGGTGGCCGCACCGCCCCTCCTCCCCAACCCACGGTGGTGACGTGGGGGAGAAGAAGCTGGCAGGCGGGCCCGAGCGGCGCAGCAGAGAGAGAGGGGAGGCTGACAGAGGGGGCCCGCGGGTAGAGAGAGAGGGGGAGCGCGGGAGGGCGAGCGGGCTGAGGAAGTGGGCCGGCCGAGCGGTTTTGGCCCAGGGGGAGTTAGGGTTTTCTTTTTCTTTTTGTTTTTCTTTTAATCAGTGTTGATCCCCTCGTCATTTTATGTGCATTCCTTGCTCCAAAAATTCTGAAATTTTTACCAGACCTTCCATACATTATTTGGGAGCTACTGTAAGAGTTTGGATCAATTTGGAGCTGGTTTGAATAAGTGTCTAGTTCAAGTCTAGGGTTTGACCTAATTCGACGTTTTAACTGCAACTAGGTCTTGGGTTGCTCCAAAGTTTTTGAAATTTGGCATGGAGCTGATCTTTCCATATTCAAATCTATCCCCAAAGTTTGACAAGTTTTCATCCACATTTACTTCCCCTTTCCCCTAACCCTAGTTCTTCGGCACTTTAGGGTTGCCCTCGGAAAGTCTATTCGAGCTATCATTTCATGTGGTTTTTGGGGCAATCCTGGGAAGAAGGGAGAAGGTTAGTAGAGGGATCCATCGATGGGGTTCACTGGCCCCACTACTTGCGAGTGTTATTATCGGATTCGATACTTCAAATAAATTGATTGGTGTTTGTTAACATATCCACCGAGGATGAGATATGTACATATTCTATAATTTGAAATTGATATACAACTAGGTTAAAATAAGGTGCGGGGGATGATGATGACATGTATGCATGGATGCAACTGCAAATACCTAATTATCGACTTTGGGTATTACAAAACCTACCCCCCTTAAAAAGATCTCGACCCGAGATCTCTATTGATTGACAAACAGGGATGGAAACTCGGTCTTGAGCCAATCTTCACGTTCCCACGTAGCTTCATCTTCAGTGTGGTTGCTCCATTGTACCTTGAAGAACTTGACGGTGCCACTCCGAGTTTTTCGCTCGGTCTCATCGAGAATGCATACTGGGTGTTCTCGATAAGAAAGATCTTCGTGCAGCACTTCGATTTCGGGATTGGTTTTCTTTTCAGGGACGCGATGACATGTCTTTAGTTGGGATACGTGGAAGACATCATGCAGTCGAGATAGCTCAGGAGGCAACTCCAATTGGTATGCGACGGTGCCTCGCTTGGCTCGGACTCGGTAGGGACCGATATGACGAGGAGCTAACTTGCCCTTCATTGCAAAACGGCGAACACCTCTGCATGGGGTGACCTTGAGGTACACACTATCTCCAACCTGAAAGGTAACTTCTCGACGGTGAGGGTCAGCATAGCTTTTCTGCCTGGACTGAGCTTCACGAAGACGTTCTCGGATGAGTTGGACTAAGTCCTCGGCTTCCTCAATTGGATTAGGTCCAAAGAATTGCCTCTCGCCAGTTTCGGACCAGTTCAATGGAGTCCTACATTTTCTTCCATATAGCACTTCAAAAGGGGCCATACCGAGGCTGGCTTGATAACTGTTATTGTAGGCGAACTCTGCGTATGGCAAGCAATCTTCCCAATTGGAACCCAATGTGAGTGCACATGATCTCAACATGTCCTCCAGGATTTGGTTTGTCCGCTCAACTTGACCACTGGTTTGAGGATGAAAAGCAGTGCTGAAAGACAGAGAAGTCCCCAATGCCTCGTGCAAACACTTCCAGAACCGACTGGTGAACTGAGTGCCTCGATCTGAAATGATCCTGATGGGGACACCATGGAGGCAAACGATCCGGGAAATATATAATCTTGCCAGTTGGCTCACTTTATGGGTGGTTTTCACCAGGATGAAGTGAGCGACCTTGGAGAGACGATCCACAATCACCCATATTGCGTCATTGCCCTTCGGGGATTTCGGTAAGCCTACCACGAAATCCATTCCAATCTCCTCCCATTTCCATTCGGGAATAGGGAGTGGTTGAAGTAGGCCTACTGGTCTCTGATGTTCGGCTTTCACCCGACGGCACACGTCACACTCGGCAACATATTGAGCGATCTCCCGCTTCATTCGGGTCCACCAAAATGGGCGACGAAGGTCTTGGTACATCTTGGTACTGCCAGGATGAATGGCTAACGGGGAGTTATGAGCTTCATGGAGAATTAGGTTCTTTAGTTCCTGATCCTTGGGCACCACAAGCCGTTTCCCGAACCAAAGGATCCCATTTTCATCTTCGGTGAAACAGGTGGTGGTACCATTCTTCACATTTTCTCTTATCTTCTGCATCCCGACACTCTGTGCTTGTGCAGCCTTGACTTGATCTTCTAGGGTTGGTTTCACCTCTAATGCAGCAAGAGAACCTTGCTCAACCATCTCCAGATTGAGCCGCTGAAATTCTTCATGAAGGGGTGGTTGATGCTCCATAATCATGGTGTTGTTGCAATAGGCCTTCCGACTAAGAGCATCGGCAACGACGTTAGCTTTGCCGGGGGTATAGTTCAAACCCAAGTCATAGTCCTTGATGAGTTCCAGCCATCTTCTTTGTCGAATGATCAAATCTGGTTGGGTAAAGAGGTATTTTAAACTCTTATGGTCAGAATAGATTTCGCAGCGATTACCGATGAGGTAGTGCCGCCAGATCTTAAGAGCATGTACTACGGCAGCTAACTCCAAATCATGGGTGGGGTAGTTGGCCTCGTGGGGACGCAATTGACGTGAGGCATAGGCCACAACACGACCCTCTTGCATGAGAACACAGCCTAATCCATTCCGAGAAGCATCACAGTAAACCTCGAAATCCTTATTAACGTCTGGGAGAGTAAGCACTGGGGCTGATGTTAGCTTCTTCTTGAGTTCCTGGAAACTTGCTTCACACTTGTCAGACCACACAAATTCCTTGTCCTTCTTTAGCAACTCGGTCATTGGCTTAGCTATGGCAGAGAAGCCTTCGATGAACTGACGGTAATATCCTGCTAGTCCAAGGAAGCTTCGGATCTGGGTGACTGACTTAGGCTGCTTCCATTCTTGGATGGCTTGCACTTTGCTTGGGTCCACCGCGACACCTGTAGCCGATAGTACGTGACCCAAGAATTCCACTTGATGTTTCCAAAACTCACACTTTGAGAACTTGGCGTACAGACGATGATCACGGAGCTTGTCGAGCACCATCCTCAAATGATTTTCATGCTCGGATTCAGACTTGGAATAGATGAGGATGTCGTCGATGAAGACGACAACAAACCGATCCAGATACTCCATGAATACTGAGTTCATGAGTTGCATAAATGTGGAAGGGGCATTGGTCAGTCCAAAAGACATTACTGTATACTCATATGACCCGTAACGGGTGGTAAAGGCTGTCTTCGGAATGTCTTCGGACCTTATCTTTATCTGGTGATAGCCCAACCTAAGGTCAATCTTGGAGAAGACACACGCTCCGGTTAACTGGTCAAATAGGTCGTCTATTCTTGGGAGAGGGTACTTGTTCTTCACCGTGAGCTCGTTCAACGGATGGTAATCAATCACCATCCTTAGGCTTGAATCCTTCTTCTTCACAAACATTGCAGGACAACCCCACGGCGATGAACTAGGCCGGATGAAACCCTTTTCCTCAAGTTCTTGGAGTTGCTTCTTCATTTCTAATAACTCCTTCGGGGATATCCGATAGGGTCGCCTTGACACAGGAGCGGTTCCAGGTGGAAGATCGATAACGAACTCCACGGCACGGTCAGGGGGCATACCCAGCAATTCCTCGGGGAAGACATCCGGGTACTCGCACACAACTGGAACAAGCTCCATTCCTTGGTCTGGGATGCCGCCCATGGCGTAAAGATGCCCTGAGGAAGAGGGCGACACGAACTTCACTTCCCTACCGGAGTCAGCGACAAGGGAAACAGACCTTTCGGCACAATCTATCCTTGCCTTGTGCTGGACTAACCAATTCATGCCCAAAATAATGTCTAACCCCCTTGATCCGATGACCACCATATGGGCCAGGAAAGATTCCCCACCAATTTCTATCTTAACACCCTCGCAGACAGACTCAACCCTTAATTCCGAGCCAGGCGTTGCAATAAGGAGGGGAGGATGCAATGCTGATGCTGGAACATGGTTCTCATGCACAAATTTGCTGGATATGAAAGAATGCGATGCTCCAGAATCGAAGAGAACAACGGCAGGAGTGGAATTAACAGGAAGCGTACCCAAAACCACTTCCGGTGCTTCCTGCGCTTCCTCGGCTGTGACATGATTCACTCGGCCACGGCCTGGGACTTGAGGCTTGGTGGGGGCTGCCCCTTTGACTTGGGGTCCTCCTCTTGGCTGTCCTGGCTGCACCTTGGGGGCAAAGGAGAGTCCCGTGCGGGGATGGATGCAATTGTTGGCAAAATGCCCCATATTTCCACAGTTGTAGCACCTCACTTTGTTGAAGTCGAGCCGAGGTTGTGGCTATCCTCCCTGGGGGTGAGGTTGGAAACTTTGCTGCTGAGGACGAGGCGCATAACCCTGGGGTCTTGGTGGATATTGCCCCGCAGGACGGGGTGGTGGTTGCTGCTGCCATACCCGCGGCTTCTGTGAACTGCTTGCTGCTGATCTCTGCATCTCTCTCTCGCGCTTGCGAGACTTGTCAAGCGCGAGTTCCTTTGCCTCCACTCTGATGGCCTTGTGCACGAGCTGTTGAAAATTGTCCACGTCGACAGTGGCAAGCTTAGTGATACGGAGGGCTCCCGATCTTCACGATTTGGACAAGGATAACTAGCAAGGCCTACGAGGAAATCCCACCCCAACAACAATCCCCAAACGAGAAAGCCTTTGGGAAACTAGGAAGCCAAGTCAACCTTACTCTTAGTTGAATGCCACGTTTACCACTCGGAGGCACGCGCCGATCCGTTCAATCCAAAGGAAAGAAAGGCCTAGGGTGGAACTCCAAATCTAGAGGGATTAACCCTAGATTAGGAGCAAAGCTCTCTTTTAGTCTTAATATCTAGTCTAACCCTAATTAGGGTTTTGGAACGGGTATTTATAGGTCTAACCCCGTAACCCTAGGGTGCTAATCCAAAGCGTTACATGGGCCTCGGCCCGTTACTGTGCGCAGACAGTACACCCGGACATTCCGGGGTAACTTGTCCGGAATGTCCGGCCGTAGGGCCCGGACATTCCGGGGTAAGTTTCCCGGAATGTCCGGACGTCTTGATCAGTGGACGTCCGGAGGGTTGGAGCTGACACTCCGGGCAGCAGTCGTCCGGAGTCTCCGGGTCCATCCGGAGTGTCCGGGCGTGGAGCTGGGCTGCGCTGCTCTCGGCCACCCATCCGGAGTCTCCGGGGTAGGAGCCGGAATGTCCGGGTACCTGCCCGAGAGGTGCTTCCTGGCTGGGTCGCCCGGAGTATCCGGGGTAGAATTCCCGGACACTCCGGGTGTGTTGCAGAAACCTGGGTCTTTGGCTGGCTCTTTCCTCCCCTTGGCGTCGTTCCACGTGGTTAATCCTTCACACCTAAGCAAGCAAAGAGTTGAAGCATCAGGTAGTATACTAGTCGACCTCAAATCAAGTGGAAAGGGGTCAAGGAATAGAAACACCTCGTGTTGGATAGCCTTAGCGCGAGCTCTTGTCATTGGACCACGGGGTGGACTTGGAGGAAGTGGGCTTGGAGGATTGGAAACATCCTTGGTGCAGGAGATGTCCGCATCATCCCCCCCTTCTTGAGAAGGAGTCGACCTCGACTCCAAGTCATTGTAGCCATGGAAGGGTGAAAGATCCGCGATGTTGAAGGTGTTGCTCACCGAATACTTGTCCGGTGGAAGATCAATCTTGTAGGCGTTGTCACCGATGCGTTGAAGCACTTGGAAGGGTCCATCGGCACGGGGCATAAGCTTGGACTTGCGTTCTTCGGGAAAACGCTCCTTGCGGAGGTGAACCCACACAAGGTCACTAGGGTCAAACACCATCTTCTTCTTGCGTTGGTTGACTTTATTGGCGTGACGAAGCACTTGTTGCTTGATGGTAGCCCTTGTCGTCTCATGGAGCTTCTTGATGAACACCGCTCGCTTGGAGGCATCCATGTTGACTCGCTCGTGTAGCGGTAGTGGAAGGAGATCGAGGGGGTGTAGAGGGGTTGAAGCCATACACCACCTCGAAGGGACTCAAGCTTGTGGTAGAGTGTACCGCGCGGTTGTAGGCGAACTCCACATGGGGAATGCAATCCTCCCATTCCTTCAAGTTCTTCTTGATCATAGTGCAGAGGAGAGTTGATAAGGTGCGGTTGACGACCTCCGTTTGCCCATCGGTTTGTGGGTGGCAAGTGGTGGAGAAGAGGAGCTTGACGCCCAACTTGGCCCACAACGTCCTCCAAAAATAGCTAAGGAACTTGACATCGCGGTCAGAGACGATGGTCTTGGGCACGCCGAGAAGCCTCACAATTTCCCTGAAAAACAAATGGGCAACATGTGAAGCATCGTCGGTCTTGTGGCAAGGAATGAAATGTGCCATCTTGGAGAACCTATCCACAACCACAAATACGGAATCCCTCCCCATTTTGGTCCTAGGCAATCCTAGCACAAAGTCCATGCTAATATCCTCCCAAGGTGCACTAGGAACAGGAAGCGGAGTATAAAGACCGTGAGGGTTCAGTTTTGACTTACCTTTGTGGCATGTGATGCATCGTTGGACGAATCTCTCCACGTCTCGTCGCATCTTCGCCCAATAGTAGTGGTTGGACAACATCATGTAGGTTTTATCCCTCCCAAAATGTTCCATCAAGCCGCCACTATGTGATTCCTGCAAAAGGAGCAAACGCACGGACGACTCGGGGATGCATAGTTTGTTAGTTCGAAAGAGGAAACCCTCATGCATATGGTGTTTGTCCCAACCCTTTCCTTCTCGACATTTAGCAAAAGGGGAAGCAAACTCAGGGTCATTAGCATATAAATCTTTTAAGCACTCTAAACCCAAAACCTTGACTTCAAGTTGATTCAAAAGGGTCATTTTGCGGAAAAGAGCATCCGCCACAACATTCTCTTTACCCTTTTTGTATTTGACTACATAAGGGAATGTTTCAATGAATTCGACCCATTTTGCATGCCTACGGTTCAATTTAGCTTGGCCTTTAAGATATTTTAATGAATCATGATCGGAATGAATAACGAACTCTTTTGGCCAAAGGTAATGTTGCCACACCTCAAGAACACGAACCAAAGCATACAATTCTTTGTCATAAACTGGGTAATTAAGTTGAGCACCATTCAATTTCTCACTAAAGTAAGCGACCGGTTTACCCTCTTGCATGAGCACACCCCCTATACCGATCCCACTAGCATCACATTCTACTTCAAAGGTTTTGGTGAAATCCGGTAAAGCAAGCAAGGGTGCCTCAGTTAAGCGTTTCTTTAACTCTTGAAAAGCATTTTCTTGAGATTGCTTCCACACAAAAGGGACATACTTTCTAGTTAATTCATTCAGGGGGGAAGCAATGGCACTAAAATCTTTGACAAAGCGACGGTAGAAACTTGCTAGGCCATGAAAGCTACGCACCTGACTCACGTTGATAGGGGTAGGCCAATTTTTAATTGCTTCAATTTTAGATTCATCTACCTCTATGCCATGAGTAGAGACAACAAAGCCTAAGAACACAAGCTTCTCCGTACAAAAGGTGCACTTCTCAAGATTAGCAAATAAGCGTTCATTCCTAAGCACTAGTAGAACTTGCCTAATGTGAGCAACATGATCATGCAACGTTCTACTATATATGAGAATGTCATCAAAGTAGACTACCACAAACTTACCAATGAATTGGCGTAAAACATGATTCATTAGGCTCATAAAAGTGCTAGGAGCATTAGATAAACCAAAAGGCATAACAAGCCACTCATAAAGACCAAACTTGGTTTTGAAAGCGGTTTTCCATTCATCTCCCTCACTCATTCTTATTTGGTGATAGCCACTCTTCAAATCAATTTTAGAGAAAATGATTGCACCGCTAAGTTCATCTAGCATGTCATCTAAATGAGGAATGGGATGACGATACCGCACGGTGATATTATTGATAGCGCGACAATCAACACACATGCGCCAAGAGCCGTCCTTTTTGGGGACAAGAATGACAGGAACGGCGCAAGGGCTCAAGCTTTCTCGAACATACCCCTTGTCAAGTAGCTCCTGTACTTGACGTTGTATTTCCTTGGTCTCCTCGGGGTTGGCGCGGTACGGCGGCCGGTTGGGAAGAGGCGCTCCCGGGATGAGGTCGATGCGGTGCTCGATGCCTCGAATGGGTGGAAGACCCGCCGGGATCTCATCGGGGAAGACGTCCTCGAACTCCTGCAAAACACGAGACATAGCTAGAGGAAGTGGAGGTGAGTCGTTAGCTAAAGCAACTACATCTTTGTACACGAGTACAAAGTGTAGCGGAGATGGGTTATTCCTCACTCCTCTCATCTCGGCTTTGGTGGCTAGCATCACTAAGCCCCTACTCTCTTCCTTGCTCTTTTCTCTCAATTTGGGCTTGTGGCTCTCACTCACGATTGGTGGAGATCACTCAAGGTAGTGCTCTCTCGCTCACTCCTTTTCTTCTCTTCTTGAAGCCGTGCCAACTTCTGAGCGTTGTCGGCGATGATTTGGCTTGGTGTCATAGGCCGTAGCACGAACTCCTTGTGTTGCCACCGGAAGATATACTCATTGGTGTGTCCGTCGTGGCGTGCTGATCGATCATATTGCCATGGTCGGCCCAAGAGGAGGTGGCATACCGTCATTGGCACTACATCACACTCCACGGTGTCTTGGTAGGCTCCAATCTTGAAGGCAACTTGCACCGTGTATTGTATCTTGACAGTGCCACTATCGCTCAACCATTGTACATGATAAGGACGAGGGTGCTTCTTGTACTTCAAATTGAGCTTGGAGCAAAGTTCTTGACTCGCCAAGTTGTGACAACTCCCACCATCGATTATCACTTTGATGGTTTTACCGTCGATTGTGGCCTTGGTTTGGAAAAGATTGCATCGTTGCTCGGGTTCATCTTGGAGTTGGACGGTGAGGATCTGCTTGGTGACGACGAGTGATGGTCCCGACTCGGTCTCGCAATAGATTCGCTCTTGTCCAAACTCTTCCTCTCCTTCTTGCTCAAGCCTTGATACCTCTTGGATAGCGTCAATCTCGCCTTCGCTTGCCAACTCATACTCGCCCTCTTCGGTGATCAACATCACACGTGCATTGGGGCAATCTCTTTGCATATGGCCACGCCCTTGACAGTTGAAGCAAACAATGTCACGGGTCTTGCCCGTTGAGGCCATGGAGGAAACACTGCTTCGAGCTGGGGCATCCTTTGAAGAAGAGGTGGTAGGGCGACTTGTGTTCGTCCATTGGCGCACGTTTGCACTCCCACCTCCCATGTGACTTTCTGACTTAGTTGAGGTTGGCCTTGGAGCAAACTTAGCACTCGAAGTGGGGCGAGGAGCAACCGCCGTGGCACGCGGAGTGTACGGAGTGGAACGTGCGGCATAGGTTGAAGTCTTGGAGTAGCGAGCATCTTCTTGTACTTGGCGCTTGGCCTTGATGGCTTGATGCACTAACTCCACAACGGTGTTGTAGGGTTGGTAGTCGGCGATGCGCTTGATTGGATGATTCAACCCGGCCAAGAAACGGGCCATAGTCTGCTCTTCGGTCTCTTGGACATTAGCTCGGATCAAGGCGGTCTCCATCTCCTTGAAATATTCCTCAACTGACCGACTGCCTTGCTTGAGGTCTTGGAGCTTCTTGAAGAGATCTCGCTTGTAGTACTTGGGCACAAAGCGGGCCCGCATCTCTCTCTTCATCTCCTCCCAAGACATGACCGGTAGCTCCCCATGCTCGTCTCGCTGATCCTGCACTTGCTCCCACCAAATCAGCGCATACCCATCAAACTCAAGGGAAGCCATCGCAACCTTCTTCTCTTCGGAGTAATTGTGCATCCGAAAGACCTTGTTCACCTTTAGCTCCCATGTGAGGTATTCTTCGGGATCAAAGGAATCACCGGAGAACTTGGGCATTGTGAACTTGAGCTTGCCAAATTTTTCCTCTCCATCTCCTGGTTGAACTCTCTGCCGAAGATGGACTCCCTCATCATGATGGTGTCTTCTTCTGATCCCTGGGTCTTCATTTGGATGTCTTTGATGTCTTCTCCTGATCCCCGGGTCCTCATCTCCAGGTAGACGGAAGTTGGAACCTCCCTCTGATGCACTGCCCTCATGCTCACCTCGTCCATGATGGCTCCTTGATCTCCTCTGATTGTGTGGCCCATGAGGTGGAACTTGGCCTCTGGTGGTCGGGATGGGTACTCGAGGTCTAGCATTGTCCCGAGCTTGGGCTCGCCGGGCGGCCATCTCAGCATCAGTCTCATCAAGGGGTTCCTCTTCATCAATCTCAGCTTCTGGAATTGGGCCTCGGAGTGCTTGAACAACCTCTTGTACAATGCTGGTCTTCATCGACTCCATCTGCCGGGTCATATCATGCCTCAGATTGTCCACTGTGTCATGGAGGCTCCGTTGGAGGGCCAAGTGTTGCCCTCGAGTCACGCAATCTTCATTACCGCTCGCTCCGTGTGATCCTTCCCTGGACATGGTTAGTAGCACATCAATATATGTGGAAATTGGAAAGTTGGAACTCTCTCACCTCACTTACCACCAAAGTCCTTGCTTCCTTGGATTTGAAGGATCGGAGGGCCGCAGAGGGTAAAAGTGACCCGTGAGAGTAGGTTGAAGAAGGTTCCAAGTCCTCAAAGTGCTAACTCAACAAGCTTTTAGTGGATCTTGGAAAGGATTAGCACCAAACACTAAGCAATTGGGTAATGAGATATTGCAACAATTGGTAATGATCCAAAATAGAACAATGCAATAAGAGTTGATCTCAAAAGATATAAGCGAAGCTCAACAACTCACACGCAACAATATTGGGATTTGTGCAACCAAAGAAAGAGCCAATACAAGATTTACCTATCGAAGCCTAGAAGCTCGCGTTGCACAAATGCTAGGAAAGACGCTAGCTCGATTGCAATAAGTAGGGTTAGAAGATTTGCACACTTGGCTACCCTCCCTATTTGGATGCCCACTCAAGCTATCGCTTTCCTACAAAGGATCATTGGCATTTGCATTTTTTTTAATATCTTTCTTTCTTTCTCTTTTTTTTATGCTTCTTCCTTTCTTCTTTTATGCCAAGATCTTACAAGACTATCGTGATTGGATTGCTTGGGACGAGGATCTACTAGATAGAACAAGTGCGCAAGACCCTAGCAATCATCGAAGAGCTAGTCTTGATAGGATCAAAGTTGTCGCAAAGGAAGAAATTGGCTCTCAAAGAAAAAGGATAGAAGAAGGGGTTATACCTCGCGCGACGAAACCTGGAATTGCACTGCCCGGACACTCCGGGTGGGCTCGGAGATTCCGGGGTAGATTTCCCGGATACTCCGGGGTATGTCCCGAGAGGGGTGCTGCTGCTGGCCGGAGACTCCGGGGTAGGCCGGATACTCCGGGTGTGCTGGGGAAAATCAGATCTGAAACAGGGGCGGCTCGAAAAACCACGAAACGGAGGGGAAAACGAGGAAAAAGGCCAAGGCGACGCAAAGGAAGGTTAGATCGACAAATATGGCAAAGATCTAGTGGACCCAAACCAACCAAAGCTCACCCAAAACCCCGAATTGCATCTAGATCTCAAGGAGGGCTCTTTTTGTGGGGTTTTCGAAATAGGCAAGAAAAACCAAAATAAAGGCTAGAAATTGGGGGTAGAAGAAGAAGGGATACAAATCCAAATCGTGGAAACCTTGAGCTCTGATACCAAGTTGATACGGAGGGCTCCCGATCTTCACGATTTGGACAAGGATAACTAGCAAGGCCTACAAGGAAATCTCACCCCAACAACAATCCCCAAACGAGAAAGCCTTTGGGAAACTAGGAAACCAAGTCAACCTTACTCTTAGTTGAATGCCACGTTTACCACTCGGAGGCACGCGCCGATCCGTTCAATCCAAAGGAAAGAAAGGCCTAGGGTGGAACTCCAAATCTAGAGGAATTAACCCTAGATTAGGAGCAAAGCTCTCTTTTAGTCTTAATATCTAGTCTAACCCTAATTAGGGTTTTGGAACGGGTATTTATAGGTCTAACCCCATAACCCTAGGGTGCTAATCCAAAGCGTTACATGGGCCTCGGCCCGTTACTGTGCGCAGACAGTACACCCGGACATTCCGGGGTAACTTGTCCGGAATGTCCGGCCGTAGGGCCCAGACATTCCGGGGTAAGTTTCCCGGAATGTCCGGACGTCTTGATCAGTGGACGTCCGGAGGGTTGGAGCTGACACTCCGGGCAGCAGTCGTCCGGAGTCTCCGGGTCCATCCGGAGTGTCCGGGCGTGGAGCTGGGCTGCGCTGCTCTCGGCCACCCATCCGGAGTCTCCGGGGTAGGAACCGGAATGTCCGGGTACCTGCCCGAGAGGTGCTTCCTGGCTGGGTCGCCCGGAGTATCCGGGGTAGAATTCCCGGACACTCCGGGTGTGTTGCAGAAACCTGGGTCTTTGGCTGGCTCTTTCCTCCCCTTGGCGTCGTTCCACGTGGTTAATCCTTCACACCTAAGCAAGCAAAGAGTTGAAGCATCAGGTAGTATACTAGTCGACCTCAGATCAAGTGGAAAGGGGTCAAGGAATAGAAACACCTCGTGTTGGATAGCCTTAGCGCGAGCTCTTGTCATTGGACCACGGGGTGGACTTGGAGGAAGTGGGCTTGGAGGATTGGAAACATCCTTGGTGCAGGAGATGTCCGCATCACTTAGCTTGCATCTCCTCGTTCAACTTTCCCATAAATTTCTCCACCTTGTCTTCATCTGTAGATACTTCCCGCTGGGCATAACGTGCCAGGTGGTTGAATTCACGGAGGAACTCTAGAACCGTCTTCTTTCCTTGACGAAGGTCGCGAAATTCTTCCTTCTTCAACGCCATAATACCGGCAGGGATATGGAATTCCCGGAAACCAGCTCGGAACTCTGCCCAGGTGACGACATGGCCAGGGGCTTGCATGGCAAGGAAATTATCCCACCAATCTGCAGCAGCACCCTCGAGGAAATGAGAAGCAAAGTTGACTTTATCGGCTTCGGCACACTGAGCCATCTGAAGCTTTCTCTCGATTGTGCGGATCCAGTTATCTACCTCTAAAGGGATCATCTGTTCCGGTCGAAAATGGCGGGTTGAGTTCGCTGGAAGTCAGCCAAAGCCACCTCGAGCTTGACCCACCTCCTGGGCCCTGATTGCGCACAAGCTGCTCAGATTTGATTCTGCGTCGCCAACAAATCCGCGATATTAGGTTGCTGAGGGGGAGGAGGTGGCACTTCCTCTTCCTCACGGTCACGGCGACCACGGGCCGCACCACGTGTTCCTGACGCCATCCTGTTGCAATCAAAGGACAACGAAAGTGAGATGGCAACTCGAGAAGTCAGGAAGGCAAAACATTTGCACTATGGTACAGCGAGGTATGTCATGAACATGGCACCTAACATGGCAAGAACGGTCGACCATAAACCTCAATTGCATTACACGTTCAACATAGTTCATAGATGGGGCTGCGGTTTAGATCACCCTAGGGTGAAATAAACATTACACTTGTGCCAAAATTGCAGCCACGATACCCAATTACATGCTTCCAACCGCTACTCTAGACCTAGGGTTTAGTTCGGCTTACAACACAAAATGAGACCTCCTACTTAACACCACAATCCGAACAGCACTACTAAGGGTTTTATGAATCTTCTTCATTAAGTCAGCAGGTCTCATAAGCCTCCATTGCTATTCTCCAAGCGTTCTTCCTATTCTTCATCAGTCGGTGAGTTACTGGTGGAGTACCACACCCGAATCGACGGGTCCTCTTCTTCTTCTTCAGACAGTGCAGCTTCATCAGTAGGGACTGGAGCGGCTGGTGTCGAGGTACCTTCCCGTGAGGGTTTGGTGTGAAGAGTCGCAGATACTCACAGGAGGTCATCCTCTTGCGTGGCTTTGCTCCAGAACTCTGAGGTTGATTGGCCTCACAGGGTGGAGTTGGGGTCGGCTCTTGTACTGGGACATAAGGGCTTTCGCCACAAGACTCATCTTCATCCGGCACATGATATCTCCGCGCAATTCAGAACGAAGTTGACGGTTAACTCTTGTCAGCCGTTCCACCTCTTGGGTAGCTCTTCCATAATCCATATACAACCCATCATACATCACTTCCGCAGCGACAATGTGATTGGCAGTCTCCAGCTCAGTCTCTTCTTCGTCGTCGCTTGGCGCTGGTACCATAATATTGTTGCCTCCATTACTTGCCTGGGGAATGAGACGGAACTGGGAGAATCCGAAGATCTCATCAAAAGTGATGCTGTAAATGGAGGACTGCTTTTCCTAGCTGCTTCGAGTCGGGCGTCATTATCACCAGCTCTGGGTGCCGTAAAAGTCTGATCCAGATCAGAGACTCTCACTGTAACCCATCCCATCCAAAAGTGAGCTTTCCGCGAATCTCATAGGTCTTGGCATGGAAAGCGGGGAGGTCTTCCTGGGGCACGCCAAGGTATTCCAACATCCTCCACAACAGGGTGGCCCATCCTCCTAGCTGGTGCGGGTCGGTCACAATGTTGTACACCATCCTATACAATTTTAGGGTTAGTGAGGATATGGTTAGCCACACAAGGAAAAACAAATGCAATAGAGGAGAACATTCAGAACTAAGAGTGATGAGGTTAAGGAATAAAAAGCAATCTACTTATTAATTTTGAACATAGAGTTTAACTTTTTAAATAGTTTTCTGGCCAAGTGGCGCAGCGGAAGCTCCTATCTAACGACCACCTGCAATTGGCTTCCTACGGTCAGCTCGGCTCTGATACCAATTTGTCACGGACCCGGGAATTACATATGATTAGGGGAACGACTGATCGCCAAGGGCCGAAGGACCAGTCGAACTGGTGGCACGGTACCTGCGCCGTACTCACCAAGGCGGAGGGATCCGACACCTGCCCAACGCAAGCCGGCCGGAAGCGACTAGACTTCCCTAGAACCACATACAATTCCCTGATCCGGTGAAGGTTTAGAGTCGTTCCCGAATCGTACCACGACAAAACAAGGTCGGAGGAGCCCGGCGACTCTACCCACACCCTAACCTAGCTCGGAGGCTAGTGGGTCGCTCGAAAGCCCGGTAGAACACGCCCACACCCTGCCTGGCCGGCACAGCATCTCAGCCAGCGGGTCACTCAACCGATTCCTGCTCGACTAGTAATAAGAGGAACAGCTGTAACCCTTCACGGCGTACCCATACGCTTCATATCATACACGCATTGCATACGGGGCAGCCTGAATAACAAGTTGGATATCACAGCAAAGCACTACATTACGATAATAAATTAGTTGTCCGCATCGGACTATATGATTACATCAGTCGGCATAGCCGAAACATATCCGAGTACGGGGTAATTAAGACAACAGCGGAAGCAAGTAAAAGTGTCCCACAGCGGCGCATTGACCGCTGACCAAAAGTTACTACCTATCCCAAGAGCCGAATAGCTAACCAAGGAAACCATAAGTTTAAGCGTCATCGAAATAGTCTTCGACCACCGGCTCACCTGCAAGCTCTAGGAATAACCTAGGTGAGTACAAAGTACTCGCAAGACTTATTCGTGCTTGATTAAATGTCCTACCCATACTAGTACAGCAACAATTTAAACATGAATGCTTCTCAGAGTAACAATATACGAATTCAGAACATAGCCTAAACAAGTGAAGGTAGGACGGTTGGACAACATGATATGCCAGAAACATAATGAACATCCGATGCCCCAAATGGTACACAACTCAAAATATGCCATAACGGCATTTCACATGGTATTCCAATTTCCTGAAAGGCCACCCATTCTCAATAGACCACACCTCCATCCATTAACATACTCAACTTTTCTCTCGAACCGCTATCGGCAATACATCTCCATGAGGATAACAATTGTGCCCTCCACTGGAGGTAGCTAGCCTCCCAGTGACCGGGGACTCACCGATTCGATAAACTCATGGCAGAGATTCCGATAACGTCCACGCATGACAGGGAGAATAATACGATGAAGTCACCTCAGGTTGGTATAGCGACAATACAACTTCTAACACCGGGGGTCGCTCCGTTAGCACCAATTAATACCAACTTTATTCATCTTTACTCCACCCTCGACTCTCGCATCTCACTTATCTCAGATTTTAGTAGATAGGATGTTCCAGTTCAATCTTCGACTACAACGGTGCACAATACAACGCAACCCTAGCATGCTAGTTTGGCACATTCGATCACAACGCAAATACGCAACATATGGAATAACAATAAACGAAGGATAAAATGCAACAAGCTCTGCTTGCCTTGTTCGGGTTGTTCCTGATCTTGCAGGGAGCTGTAAGCCGGGTGGTCGCCTTCTTCGGGCTCTGATGTGAACGATAGGAGGTACCGGAAAATAAACGGTGAAAGAATAATAAGACCCAGTGTCAGACCCCAGATTCCATAACGGAGAGCTTTAGGAATAATCACCCGCTAAGTCGGGGCTTCAACTCCGACCTCAACTCTCCGGGATTAATCCCGAGAGGAGTAGAGTGATATGGCTCCAAATAGCCCGAGACGTCAACCCCAAAGCTTACTCCGGCAAACTAATGCACAGAGCAGTAGGGTGATATAGTCTCCTCACTCTTTCCCACTGAGCCGGAGCATCAACCCCGACCTCGTCCCGGCAAATAAATGCACGGCTGGAGTAGAGTGATATAGCTCCCAACATCTCAGTGGAGAGTCACTTCACAGAGGTGATTAAACTTAATAGCTCTACGATATAAAACCTGAAATCCTCCCTGCATCACGTACTCCAGTCATACACGCATTGCACATGACACAGGGGAGAACAAGCTAGTACCATCACAGAGACTCTACGACCGAAACTGCAATAATACTAGCTGTTCCGAAACTTAACAACATATATACAAGCAAAATATGCTTACACAGCGGAAGATTAAGTTTGGCTGAGAAGCCTAAAGGTCGGGCCAAAATGGCGGCAGAAATAACCAGGCCTCCGAACCCTGGGCAGGATCACTGCCTGGGATCCCCAGCGACTAGTCGGTGTCGGGATCGGTTTTAACGTAGAAACCCTCCACCGTGGGAGTGGTTTCCTCTGCACACAAAATATCAACGAATGCAAGGTGAGTACAAAATGTACTCCGCAAGACTTACAGGGGAAAATAATAATAGATGCATCAGGTGTCAAGAAGGGGCTATTTGTGGACTATTTTGCAGAAAGCTAATTTAATCTTTCACAATACCTGTAATTAGATTGAAATCCATCTACTGGAATACTTTGCAAAAGAGATGAGCTGAAATTGCATAACAAACCTAAAGCAGACCACTGAACACAGCAAACCCTCGATCCTTTCTCGACCACCAGGGAGAAATCGATCGCTAACCCACGTCCTTAGAGTTGGCAAGTTTTAGATTAGGGTTGCACTTGTCTAATTCGATGCGGATTCTTACCAAGCTATCCATAACCGCGAACACGGCTATTCGAATAGTTTAAACCCTGCAGGGGAGTACATCTTTACCTACACGTATCGATCGACTCCTAATGCCAATGCAGTTTACACACTTTCACGAGGTGTGCTGGAGGAGGGTGATCGAACACGACCTTTACAATGTTTTCGACCTAGGTATGAGCCGCCCTAATAGGCTAGTCCGCGAACGACAGTTCGGCTGCTACTTCGACGCGGTCCTACTAGTTGTGGCAGGTGATACATCCCCGGTCCCGGACCGTGTGTAACCCTCACTCCTATATTGTTGCATCACACCACCTCCTCATTTTTCACGCACCCAAATCACGAAAACGGCAAAACTATGCGGCTCATATCCTAAGCCTAGATAGATTATTCGGTCGTGGGTGGCCCATTATACCACCCTCGTAGAAGTACGCAAATCTTGGTTCGAAAGGACACCGGGAACCGGTCCTTGTGGGATTAACGAGACAACCCACCATGCTCCCAGCATGGCCTCTCGTCGATGCCCGATTTGAGATTAGTCAGGTTTATTAAGCATATCCCGGTGAACACCCACCTAATCCGCTAACCCATCCAGAGTGTGTTTTGTCTGCCATCCCAGGAATTACGACATTTGCCCAACTAAGCAGGTCTAAGCATCGTGAGCTACAATAGCAATATTACAACAGCAAGTAATTCACTCTAAGTAGGTTAGGAGGGTCGGTGGTGATGATTGAGCGACAAGGTAAGTTTTCATGCAACGGATAGGGTTCACACTTAGCATAAAATATCAGTGGAACGCATGCAATACGATTTTTTAAACAAATAGTAAGTTGCAAATAATGGGTTATCCTCAAGATGGTCAAAGGGGGCTGCTTGCCTTGCTGATCCGCTATTAGGTTCTATTCCTGCTCACGGTTGTACTCGTCGAGATAATCCGGTCCTATCGGAAAGAACGAAAAACACCCAACAACAGACAAAAGGATAAATACCATGAGGCGGAGCATCGGCATGAAATGCAATGTATGCCATGTCCTAAAGGATGCAGAATCGAAGCTAATGCAAGTGGAATCAGTTTAATCGGAGTCCGGACGCTCGAGAAATTGCGTTCCGAAGACTTCCGGCTACTCGGGGAAACCCTAATTCAAGTTTTTAGTCAATTTCCCTTTTCCTAACATGCAAACATGGATGAATATGACATAATTGAATAGCTTTCATTTTTCTGAACATTTTGATATATTATTTGCAATTTTCTGATAAACGATGAATTTTCTACGAATTTTACAAAGTTTAAATCATTTCCTGTATTTTTCTCAGAAAAACTAAATGAAATTACTTTTTGTACTCATATTAACCTAGCCATAGCATATGACAGTGGGCCCCTAGGTCAAATGGAGTCAAAACTGACTGAGCCTATGACAAGGGGGGCCCAGTGGTCAGGTTATTTTCTTTTTCTTTAGCATTTTCTTTAATTCTGCTGAGTGGGACCCATGTGTCATAGGGACAAATTCAAACAGTCCATTAAATATACTGCTAACTGTTAATGACCATTACTCGGTTAATACTAATAGCCAATGATTAACAATAATTGCAACTAGCAGCACTAATGGTCGCATTCAAAATAGTCAACACTTATTAATCTCACCCTTATGTCCTAATGATTGAATTAATGGCCATTAGGCCCAAATCCATCCGGTCGGAACTGTTGGGGCTCGGCCGACCAGGCGGCTTACTGCCGGCGGCGAGGAGGGCGACCGGGACTCGGTGGGGTGGCCTTCGGGCGAGGCGGAGCTCCGGCGGGAGGCGGTGCTTGGGGTAGGGCAAGGCGGCGGCGGTGGTGTTGGGAATCCGGTGATGGGGCAACGGGAGAGAGGCCAGCGACCTGGGCTCCGGGGCGGCGTGGTGAGCAAGGGATCGGTGGCGGGGACTCGGTGGCGTGGAGCTTCGGTGGCGGAGAGCGGGAGCGGGAGCGGAGCAAGGGAGGAGGCGACGGTCCGATGCGGCGGGGCGAGCGGAGGGGGAAACTCGGGTGCGGCAGCACGGCGACGGCGGCGAGGTAGCTCGGGGGCGGAGCTCCGAGGAGGCGGCGAGTTGAGGCAAGGTGGCGAGGGCGGCGACCGAGGGAGCTCCGGGCGAGCTCGCCTTGGGGGAGACGGAGGCCGGAGGAGGGCGAGAAACCGAGGCGGCCGGACGGTGAGGAGATGGAGCCGAGGCGGCGCAAGCTCGGGTGGCGGCGGGAGCGGGGAGCGGCCAGGGAGGCTTGGGCGAGGGCGCGCGGAGGTCGGAGGTGGGGTGGAGTCGGGGCGGTGGAAGAGCACCCGGGGGGGGGGAAATGGTGCACGGGGCGGCGTGAGCTCGGGAGACACTGCAATGGGGAGGAGCAGTGGAGAAAAATGGGGAGAAGAAGGGGGCGGGCCGGCCGAGAATGGTTTTTAAAGGGGAGGGAGGAGGGCAGCGACGGGGCGGCCGAGGGAAGCTCGGGAGGGGCAAGGTGGCACGGGAGCGGCAGGGCGCGGGTGCCACGCGGCGGGAGGGAGCTGCTGTGGGGGAAACCGTGGGCGGCGGGAGGTAGAAGAGAGAGAGGGAGGCGGGCAGGCCGGTGGCGGGCCAAAGGAAGAAATGGGCCAGGAGGAGGGAGAGGGCCCATGCGGGGGGAGGAGGTGGGCCGAAGGATGTGGCCTATCCGGGGGGGGGAAGAGAGAAGGGTTTTTAATTTTTTGTTATTTTTCTTTTCTGTTTTCTTTGGATTTTGGGTTTATAATTCAAATCAATTTTGGGAACCCTGTTCTAATTCAAGTTTGAATAACAGCTTTGGGATTCATCCCTCTACGTCGATGTGAGTTTCTAGTTTGGGTGATTAGTTAAACCCTGAAACGGATTCGACTTCTAATTTCAAACTTTTAGAACCACTTCAAAGATCCTCTCAAGTTTTAAAAACAGATTTCAGAATATTCGTATAATGTTGCCTTCTATTTCAAATAGGTTTTCTAACCCAATTCTGAAACCCCTTTTAAACCTCTAAGCTCTACTTCCAAATAGAGCTCCGAGTTAAAGGTTCAACTTAACGGTTGGTTTCCATCCCAACTTAACCCTTGAACTTTTGATTATTTCAACCTAGGGTTTTTATAGCTCGAGCAAAAGGTTGAACTCGCGAGGTGTTCCTCGGGGCTTGTTATTTCAAGGCTTTAGTATCAATGCATGTCATGAAATGCACATGATGCACAATAACATAGGATTAACTTTTGGGGACGTTACAGACCTACCCCCCTTACGAGAATCTCGACCCCGAGATTCGGATTAGCTGGAAGAGAGGATAGGTATGTGGGTCGAACCTAATCTTCGCGTTCCTAATCACTTCTTCTTCGGGAGTGTTGAGTCAAGAGCTTCGAGAATCTTGAGGTTGCATCTTCGGTAGCCTTTTTCATTCCGTCGCAGCTGCGAAGAGGGTACTCTCGGTGCGATGGACTTTCTCAGAGATCTCATGAATCAATAGCGAATATTGGAATTGGGTTTTCAAGGTATTTTTGAGAAACATGGAAGATATAACAGGGATCAACAAGCGACAGAGGTAGCTTCAAAGAGATAGATTCTGTGGATTAGCTCAAAGCGGATCTCACGACAACGAAGATCAACATAGTTCTTCGGACGGGATTGAGCAACTGATCGGATCAACTCATTCCAAAAGGAACCAATAGGTGTTGGATGGATGAGGGGTGTTTCCGGGAACCAATTGAGGACAAACTCGATATCGCAACTCGGTGACAGAGTTGGGAATTTGTCAGATAAGACATTTGGAAAAGATCACCAACCAACGGAGATTAGGGGGAATATTGCCTTCAGGAGCGCAAGGATAACGCTCCACAAATTTTGGACCGGTGAGAACCACTTGATCGAGAATAGAGAAAAGAGCTACGGTTTTGGTGGTGCGAGCAAGCAAAGCTTGATGCACAACTAACCAATCCGTACTCAGGGTGGAATGGATATCGATGGAACCCAAACGAGCAGGATAACTTGGAGGTCAAAATCGGGGATTCCTTACGAACCTCACGGCATCCTCAGGAGACTTTCTTCATCAATCTCGATACAGGAACAAACAAGAGGAGGAAGATAAATTCCCAAGGAAGTTTAGGATAGCATAAATCGTAGGGTATCTTACAAGAAAGAATTACACACTGCGATTTCTATATGCCGGAACATGATACAGATTATACAGAAACCCAAAAGGGCAACCTATTGTACGGAAATAGGTTCAACTTAGGATACACAAAGATATCGAAGGGGCGAACTTTATTTACCAAACGTACATGCAAACACAGAACTACAAAGAAGGATTGTTCTGGTCATGGGATAGAGCATAATACATTGCTGCTCCCGATTGAGAACAGCCTTAACTTTACTAGGATCCACGGCGACACCTTTCGCCGGAAGCACGTGGCCTAGAAAAGCAACTTCTTCGAGCCAAAATTCACACTTGGAGAATTTAGCATAGAGCCGATGCTCACGAAGTTTGCCCAAGACAAGATTTAGATGCTTGGTATGATCTTCTTTGGTTTTGGAATAGATCAAGATGTCATCGAGGAAGATGATTAGGAAACGGTCCAGATACTCCATGAAAATAGAGTTCATCAACTTCATAAAAGTAGCTGGAGCGTTGGTTAGCCCAAAAGGCATTACGGTGAACTCGTACAATCCATAGCGGGTTGAGAACGCTGTTTTTGGAATGTCTTCGGTTCGGACCTTGATTTGGTGGTAACCCAACCTCAAATCGATTTTAGAAAAGACTGCAGCTCCGGTTAACTGGTCAAAGAGGTCATCAATGCGAGGAGGAGGATATCCGTTCTTAATCATCACCTCGGTAAGAGGTCGATAATCAACGCACATCCGGAGACTCTTATTTTTCTTTACCACAAAGAGAGCTGAGCATCCCCAAGGAGCGGAACTAGGTTGGATGAAACCTTTCTCTTCTAGCTCCTAGAGTTGTTTCTTCAACTCGATTAATTCATCCTGAGGCATGCGATAGGGACGCCGGTAGATGGGAGCGGTTTCAGGAACCAACTCGATAGCGGATTCAATATCGCGATCAGGCGACAGAACTGGTAGCTCGTCAGGGAAGACATCTGGGAAATCACGAACTACCAGAACATTTGGAAGATCTGGAAGAGGTTTTGCTTTCAAGAGCACAAAGATAGTGTGCGACAGATCCCAGATTAGAAAGGACAGATTGGCCGGACGGACGGAAGGAGTTATGGTCTTGGTTGCGCAATCAATCAGGACTTGATGTGCGGTCAACCAATCCAGGCCCAACATGACATCGATACGATGGGAGCCAAAACGATTAAGGTAGCATAGAACTCGAGATTTGCGATTCCGACGCAACTCCACGACATTCTTGAGATGTTCTCCTCACTGAACCCGGTACGAAGATAGACAATGGAATAAGCGCAACTCAAAAGGGTTCTTAGGTTATCATAAACCAAGGTGGTATTTTACAAGATTCAGGTACATACTGCGACATTTACATGTCGTCTACACGACATGGGCTATATAGGTTAGGCTAAAAAATCGCAGCTACATACACAGATACAACTGCGCTAGAGGGTTAACCTATTACGTGGATATAGTTTCAGCTCAGGGTACAAAAAGGGCCAAAAGAGCTGACTACAACCATTGGTCGTACACATAGGTTCGGGAATTACAGAGAGAAGTCATCCCGGTCATGGTGTAGGAAGAAGTACATGGTTGCCGCAGGCGGAATAGGCTTTGGTTCTTGGAAATTGCAAGGCACCTCACCAGGAAGTGGCTCAAGACGATGACGAGAAATCCCAGGTACTTCCATAGCTACCCGATGACGAGAAGTGTAGCGAAGTCCCGGAACTGGAGCAAAGTTGCACGAAGACGGCCTGCTAGCCGAATAAGGTCCAACGAACTCTCCGCGGGCTGACATTAAGTCCTTCGGAGCTTGATTGGCGCCCATATGCTCGTTGATGAACTCCAGGGCGTGGCACAAGCGATAATGGTAGCAGTCGCGATCATAAGCGGCAGCTCGATAAAGACGGTGGGTAATATTGAGCATAGGGGCCAACTCAACAATGGTGGGATCGGGGTGCATAATAGAATCTTGCCAACATATCAGTGCATTGGGGTTTTCTTGCCCCACATGGAAGCCAAAAGGAGAACCCATGAGCTGATTTACATAGTGGTACCGGAGAAAACTTATGGCGTTGAGAGCAGCTGCTTGGACAGCTCCTTCATAAGATCCATCACGACCCTCAATGATGATAGGATTTCCTAGCGGCATAAGAGGCAATTGCAATGGTTCTGAAGGATGTGGCCTGATGAGGATAAAAGCAACATAATCGCTCAATCCAAATTGGCGGTTGCGACGATAGATAGCATACTCGGGAAGCCACGCGTATCCCAACTTTGCCAAGATCCGCACTAAGAGCAGAGGAGCACCATCAACTGACACACAATGGGAAGTGCCGGCAAGGGTGACATAAGATTCGGCCATCTGGGGCCAAAGATGAAGAAGAGAGTTACATTAGGTCTTCAAGTAAAACAATTGCATAGGAGAAGAGCAATTTTCAAACTCAGGTAAATCAGGAGATAAAGCAAATGGAAGATCTATAGTTCTGACCCTAAGGGCAGGGAAACCAGGAGTGTCGATGCATCGGTGAGATAAGCATTCTGACCACAAGGCATGAAGATTAGAACAAGAGTCAGAAATTCACGGTAACTGAATTAGGTGAGAGGGAAGGTAAGGATAACCCAAACACGTGAAACCTTACTTTTGAATGGAGGAAAGAGTAGTCAAAACCATTTTGTAACCAAATGAAGAGGTAAGGTTAAGACTAAGATCGAGAGGATAAGGAGGAAATAGAATCACTACTTATGATTTTCGCAACTCCTTTTTAAGTTCAACATAGTTTTCATAATTCTAGACTCAACATCGACCAATCAATGGTTATCCTACAGACAAACCTGGCCCTGATACCAAGCCTGTCGGACCCCAGATTCCATAACGGAGAGCTTTAGGAATAACCTCAACTCTCCGGGATTAATCCCGAGAGGAGTAGAGTGATATGGCTCCAAATAGCCCGAGACGTCAACCCCAAAGCTTACTCCAGCAAACTAATGCACAGGGCAGTAGGGTGATATAGTCTCCTCACTCTTTCCCACTGAGTCGGAGCATCAACCCCGACCTCGTCCCGGCAAATAAATGCACGGCTGGAGTAGAGTGATATAGCTCCCAACATCTCAGTGGAGAGTCACTTCACAGAGGTGATTAAACTTAATAGCTCTACGATATAAAACCTGAAATCCTCCCTGCATCACGTACTCCAGTCATACACGCATTGCACATGACACAGGGGAGAACAAGCCGGTACCATCACAGAGACTCTACGACCGAAACTACAATAATACTAGCTGTTCTGAAACTTAACAACATATATACAAGCAAAATATGCTTACACAGCGGAAGATTAAGTTTGGCTGAGAAGCCTAAAGGTCGGGCCAAAATGGCGGCAAAAATAACCAGGCTGCCGAACCCTGGGCAGGATCACTGCCTGGGATCCCCAGCGACTAGTCGGTGTCGGGATCGGTTTTAACGTAGAAACCCTCCACCGTGGGAGTGGTTTCCTCTGCACACAAAATATCAACGAATGCAAGGTGAGTACAAAATGTACTCCGCAAGACTTACAGGGGAAAATAATAATAGATGCATCAGGTGTCAAGAAGGGGCTATTTGTGGACTATTTTGCAGAAAGCTAATTTAATCTTTCACAATAGCTGTAATTAGATTGAAATCCATCTACTGGAATACTTTGCAAAAGAGATGAGCTGAAATTGCATAACAAACCTAAAGCAGACCACTGAACACAGCAAACCCTCGATCCTTTCTCGACCACCAGGGAGAAATCGATCGCTAACCCACGTCCTTAGAGTTGGCAAGTTTTAGATTAGGGTTGCACTTGTCTAATTCGATGCGGATTCTTACCAAGCTGTCCATAACCGCGAACACGGCTATTCGAATAGTTTAAACCCTGCAGGGGAGTACATCATTACCTACACGTATCGATCGACTCCTAATGCCAATGCAGTTTACACACTTTCACGAGGTGTGCTGGCGGAGGGTGATCGAACACGACCTTTACAATGTTTTCGACCTAGGTATGAGCCGCCCTAATAGGCTAGTCCGCGAACGACAGTTCGGCCGCTACTTCGACGCGGTCCTACTAGTTGTGGCAGGTGATACATCCCCGGTCCCGGACCGTGTGTAACCCTCACTCCTATATTGTTGCATCACACCACCTCCTCATTTTTCACGCACCCAAGTCACGAAAACGGCAAACTATGCGGCTCATATCCTAAGCCTAGACAGATTATTCGGTCGTGGGTGGCCCATTATACCACCCGCGTAGAAGTACGCAAATCTTGGTTCGAAAGGACACCGGGAACCGGTCCTTGTGGGATTAACGAGACAACCCACCATGCTCCCAGCATGGCCTCTCGTCGATGCCCGATTTGAGATTAGTCAGGTTTATTAAGCATATCCCGGTGAACACCCACCTAATCCGCTAACCCATCCAGAGTGTGTTTTGTCTGCCATCCCAGGAATTACGACATTTGCCCAACTAAGCAGGTCTAAGCATCGTGAGCTACAATAGCAATATTACAACAGCAAGTAATTCACTCTAAATAGGTTAGGAGGGTCGGTGGTGATGATTGAGCGACAAGGTAAGTTTTCATGCAACGGATAGGGTTCACACTTAGCATAAAATATCAGTGGAACGCATGCAATACGATTTTTTAAACAAATAGTAAGTTGCAAATAATGGGTTATCCTCAAGATGGTCAAAGGGGGCTGCTTGCCTTGCTGATCCGCTATTAGGTTCTATTCCTGCTCACGGTTGTACTCGTCGAGATAATCCGGTCCTATCGGAAAGAACGAAAACACCCAACAACAGACAAAAGGATAAATACCATGAGGCGGAGCATCGGCATGAAATGCAATGTATGCCATGTCCTAAAGGATGCAGAATCGAAGCTAATGCAAGTGGAATCAGTTTAATCGGAGTCCGGACGCTCGAGAAATTGCGTTCCGAAGACTTCCGGCTACTCGGGGAAACCCTAATTCAAGTTTTTAGTCAATTTCCCTTTTCCTAACATGCAAACATGGATGAATATGACATAATTGAATAGCTTTCATTTTTCTGAACATTTTGATATATTATTTGCAATTTTCTGATAAACGATGAATTTTCTACGAATTTTACAAAGTTTAAATCATTTCCTGTATTTTTCTCAGAAAACTAAATGAAATTACTTTTTGTACTCATATTAACCTAGCCATAGCATATGACAGTGGGCCCCTAGGTCAAATGGAGTCAAAACTGACTGAGCCTATGACAAGGGGGGCCCAGTGGTCAGGTTATTTTCTTTTTCTTTAGCATTTTCTTTAATTCTGCTGAGTGGGACCCATGTGTCATAGGGACAAATTCAAACAGTCCATTAAATATACTGCTAACTGTTAATGACCATTACTCGGTTAATACTAATAGCCAATGATTAACAATAATTGCAACTAGCAGCACTAATGGTCGCATTCAAAATAGCCAACACTTATTAATCTCACCCTTATGTCCTAATGATTGAATTAATGGCCATTAGGCCCAAATCCATCCGGTCGGAACTGTTGGGGCTCGGCCGACCAGGCGGCTTTACTGCCGGCGGCGAGGAGGGCGACCGGGACTCGGTGGGGTGGCCTTCGGGCGAGGCGGAGCTCCGGCGGGAGGCGGTGCTTGGGGTAGGGCAAGGCGGCGGCGGTGGTGTTGGGAATCCGGTGATGGGGCAACGGGAGAGAGGCCGGCGACCTGGGCTCCGGGGCGGCGTGGTGAGCAAGGGAACGGTGGCGGGGACTCGGTGGCGTGGAGCTTCAGTGGCGGAGAGCGGGAGCGGGAGCGGAGCAAGGGAGGAGGCGACGGTCCGGTGCGGCGGGGCGAGCGGAGGGGGAAACTCGGGCGCGGCAGCACGGCGACGGCGGCGAGGTAGCTCGAGGGCAGAGCTCCGAGGAGGCGGCGAGTTGAGGCAAGGTGGCGAGGGCGGCGACCGAGGGAGCTCCGGGCGAGCTCGCCTTGGGGGAGACGGAGGCCGGAGGAGGGCGAGAAACCGAGGCGGCCGGACGGTGAGGAGATGGAGCCGAGGCGGCGCAAGCTCGGGTGGCGGCGGGAGCGGGGAGCGGCCGGGGAGGCTTGGGCGAGGACGCGCGGAGGTTGGAGGTGGGGCGGAGTCGGGGCGGTGGAAGAGCACCGGGGGGGGAAATGGTGCACGGGGCGGCGTGAGCTCGGGAGACACGGCAATGGGGAGGAGCAGTGGAAAAAAATGGGGAGAAGAAGGGGGCGGGGCCGGCCGAGAATGGTTTTTAAAGGGGAGGGAGGAGGGCAGCGACGGGGCGGCCGAGGGAAGCTCGGGAGGGGCAAGGTGGCACGGGAGCGGCAGGGCGCGGGTGCCACGCGGCGGGAGGGAGCTGCTGTGGGGGAAACCGTGGGCGGCGGGAGGTAGAAGAGAGAGAGGGAGGCGGGCAGGCCGGTGGCGGGCCAAAGGAAGAAATGGGCCAGGAGGAGGGAGAGGGCCCATGCGGGGGGAGGAGGTGGGCCGAAGGATGTGGCCCATCCGGGGGGGAAAGAGAGAAGGGTTTTTAATTTTTTGTTATTTTTCTTTTCTGTTTTCTTTTGGATTTTGGGTTTATAATTCAAATCAATTTTGGGAACCCTGTTCTGATTCAAGTTTGAATAACAGCTTTGGGATTCATCCCTCTACGTCGATGTGAGTTTCTAGTTTGGGTGATTAGTTAAACCCTGAAACGGATTCGACTTCTAATTTCAAACTTTTAGAACCACTTCAAAGATCCTCTCAAGTTTTAAAAACAGATTTCAGAATATTCGTATAATGTTGCCTTCTATTTCAAATAGGTTTTCTAACCCAATTCCGAAACCCCTTTTAAACCTCTAAGCTCTACTTCCAAATAGAGCTCCGAGTTAAAGGTTCAACTTAACGGTTGGTTTCCATCCCAACTTAACCCTTTGAACTTTTGATTATTTCAACCTAGGGTTTTTATAGCTCGAGCAAAAGGTTGAACTCGTGAGGTGTTCCTCGGGGCTTGTTATTTCAAGGCTTTAGTATCAATGCATGTCATGAAATGCACATGATGCACAATAACATAGGATTAACTTTTGGGGACGTTACACCCAGCATGTATGCGTGATGAATGACTGATGCTAGATGTATGTTCCTACAGTGGTTAATCAATGTCGAGGAACTTTATTTATTTGCATGGCTTAGGTTTAACTTGTAGAGGTCACATGTAAAGCTAAGCATGCATGCATGACATTTTATGTTGCAATTGGGAGTCTAGGGTTAACTTAATCGATGGCAGTGCGTGGCAACGTGCTAGTTATGTAGGTTTAATACAAGTAGTACAAGTCACGAGTTCAACGCAATTAGAATCGTGCAATTTAGGGCTACAAACCGTCGAGTTAGGGTCTAGCGACGAACGGTGATAAGAGAGACTAAACAACTTGCATCGTACAAGGCCATACCATGCATGTGTCCCTACTGGAATTTCAATTGCTCCAAATCGTAGGAAATCTCGCAAGGGTTCCAGAACTATAAGACTTGTCGAAATCGGAACTAGGGTCGCGAATCTAGAGTTTATCGACCCTCGAAAATAGCAAAACATCAACCCTAAGTACCATCTTGTGCATGTGTTCAAAATTAATTTTGATTCAGCCAGATTGTAGGGATTTTCATGAGGTTTCGAAATATATAAAAAATTTCAAATTTGGATGTACGGTTTGAAAGATATGGCCATTTGAAAATCCCTCCCAAAATGGACATAACCCCTAACCCTAACCTTCCCTTTTCGGCCAGATCTAAATTGCTATCTGCACCCGAGGGCTACCCATGTCAAACCCAAAATCCCACGCGTACCCGAGCAGACTCTACCCCAATTTCTCATCACATAAACCCAACCCACTGACTGGTGGGACCTACTCGAGCACACATGGCCCAATCAGAGGCAGCCACACGTCTCAACTCTCTCTCTCTCTCTCTCTCTCTCTCTCACTCTCACCCGGCCGGAGTTGGGACCAACGGCGGCGCCCTCGTCAGAGAGCTCACCGGAGCTAGCTCCGGGGCTCGGCTTGCTCGGGGAAAAGGGGCAGGAGGACCAGGAGCTCACCCCGAGGACGTCTCAGTGCTCGGGGAGGGTGGAGGAGGCTGGGAAGGAGGCCGGCGACGAGGGAGGCGGCGGTGGAGCTTCGGGTGGCCGCGGCGAGGCTGCTCCGAGCGGGGATCTGCGAAGGGGAGCACACGGGGGTGTTAAGGGGGAGGAGCAGGTTCTCTGGAGCAAGAAAAGGGGGAAGAGGGGAAGACCGGAACGGCGAGGGGAGGCTCGTCGGAGAGGAGGCCGGAGTTGGGGGAGACCGCGGCGGCGAGGGCTTCCGGGGATGGATCTGGAAAAAGGAAGGAGGTAGGAGTTAGAGGGGGAGATGGGGAAGCTCATGGGCGAAGAATGAGGGGGAGCGGAGGACCGAGGCGCTGTGGATTGCTCACCGGAGAAGGGCGCCGGAGCTCGGAGAGAAGGCGGCGAGGTAGGAGCGCTCGGCGTCGGAGGAAAAGAATGGGGGGGTCTAGGGTTTCGGACAGGGGAGGCACGGCCGGTCGGGACCGACCCTTAAATAGGGCGGCCAGTCGGAGCCACGGTGGCCGCACCGCCCCTCCTCCCCAACCCACGGTGGCGACGTGGGGGAGAAGAAGCTGGCAGGCGGGCCCGAGCGGCGCAGCAGAGAGAGAGGGGAGGCTGACAGAGGGGGGCCCGCGGGCAGAGAGGGAGGGGGAGCGCGGGAGGGCGAGCGGGCTGAGGAAGTGGGCCGGCCGAGCGGTTTCGGCCCAGGGGGAGTTAGGGTTTTCTTTTTCTTTTTGTTTTTCTTTTAATCAGTGTTTATCCCCTCGTCATTTTATGTGCATTCCTTGCTCCAAAAATTCTAAAATTTTTACCAGACCTTCCACACATTATTTGGGAGCTACTGTAAGAGTTTGAATCAATTTGGAGCTGGTTTGAATGAGTGTCTAGTTCAAGTCTAGGGTTTGACCTAATTCGACGTTTTAACTGCAACTAGGTCTTGGGTTGCTCCAAAGTTTTTGAAATTTGGCATGGAGCTGATCTTTCCATATTCAAATCTATCCCCAAAGTTTGACAAGTTTTCATCCACATTTACTTCCCCTTTCCCCTAACCCTAGTTCTTCGGCACTTTAGGGTTGCCCTCGGAAAGTCTATTCGAGCTATCATTTCATGTGGTTTTTGGGGCAATCCTGGGAAGAAGGGAGAAGGTTAGTAGAGGGATCCATCGACGGGGTTCACTGGCCCCACTACTTGCGAGTGTTATTATCGGATTCGATACTTCAAATAAATTGATTGGTGTTTGTTAACATATCCACCGAGGATGAGATATGTACATATTCTATAATTTGAAATTGATATACAACTAGGTTAAAATAAGGTGCGGGGGATGATGATGACATGTATGCATGGATGCAACTGCAAATACCTAATTATCGACTTTGGGTATTACATTCTTCATCGAGGAAGTCATCAACATTGGTGTTCTTGAACTCCGTTCCGTTGTCGCTTCTCACTTTCTTGATCTTTAGTTCAAACTCATTTTGAGCTTTTCTTGCTAATCTTTTGAAGCATTCTTGGGTCCTAGTTTTGTCCTCAAGAAAATATACCCAAGTGAATCTAGTAAAGTCATCAACAATGACAAGACCATAAGCGTTACCTCCGAAGCTCTTGTAAGTATTTAGACCAAATAAGTCCATATGAAGTATCTCGAGAGGGCTTGTTGTCGTCGTGACGGTCTTGGCGGGATGTTTTGACTTTACTTCCTTTCCAGCTTGACATGCACTACAAAGGCGATACTTTTCAAAAGATACGTTAGTAATTCCAACGATATGCTTACCTTTGACCAATTTGTCTAAGTTCCTCATGATTAAAACCTTCTTGGTTCTCACTAATTTGCTTGGCGATGAGAGAATCATTCTCAAATCTAAGTTCATCATGAGCCACTTTTAGAGACTCAAGATCTTGCTTCTTGTTGAGGAACTCAACTCCAAGCTTCTCATGATTCTCTACTAGTGATTCATGAGCCTTAGTGAGATTAAGGTATTTTGACTTGAGCTTGTTCAACTCACGAGTCAATTCCTTATTCTTCTCCGTCTCATCAACAAGCAAACCTTCTTGATCTTCAGAATGATTTCTTGTTCCATAAGAGTTTTAGCAAGAGTTCTATAGCTAGGTTTTACATTCTCTAACTCTTCACTCATAAGGTCATCATCGCTGTCATCATAGTTAGGAGATTTTGAAGTTATCTTGGACCCTTTGGCCATGAGGCATGTGGGAGACTCGTTGTCGCTTGGCATGTCGAAGATTGACCTTGCCTTTGTTGGTGTAGCCCAAGCGAGTGCCGCCATTCCTTCTTCAGAGTCCGAGGAAGAAGCTTCGGAGCTTGAAGAATCACTTGCATTTGAGTCCCACTCCTTGCCAAGATAGGCTTTGGCCTTGTACTTGTTCTTCTTGTAGTGTTTGGCCTTGGAGTGATGCTCCTTCTTGTAAGACTTCTCCTTATTCTCATCCTTCTCTCCTTTGTGACCTTTTTCTTTTCTCTTGTCCTTCTTGTGGAGAGGACAGTTGGCAATGAAGTGGCTGGTCTTCCCACACTTGTAGCAGTTTATCTTCTTGGGATCTCTTGAGGAGGAGCTTCCTTTTCTTCTCAGGTCATACTTCTTGAATCTTCCACCCTTTTAGAACTTGTTGAATCTTCTGACCAAAAAAGACAAGTCCTTCCCAAAAGAGTCCTTGACATCAGCTTCATCGCTAGATTCTTCAACTTCTTCATCTGATGAGGATTGTTCTTTCTTGGCCTTCAAAGCAATGCTTCTTCGAGGGTCTGATCTTGTGGAGTGCAGCTCTTTCTTCTCTTCAATGATCATCTCATGAGCATTGAGTCTTCCAAGAGCCTGAGATGGAGTCAATGATTTGAAGTCTGCTCTTTCTTGAATGAGGGTGCACAGAGTATCATACTTCTCATCAAGAGACATAAGGAGTTTCTTGACGATGACGGTGTCGGTGATATCTATGGCACCAAGTCCTCGAAACTCATTTGTGATGGTTGTTAGCCTTGAGTAGATGTTTCGGACTGATTCCTAATCTGAACCTCTAAATCTGTTGAATTGGCTTCGAAGAACATCGGTTCTAGAATCCTTAACTGATTCAGTCCCTTCATATACTTCTTCAAGCGTGTCCCAGATCTTCTTCGCGCTTCTGAGTGTGCTGATTCTTCCAAACTCATCACTGTTGAGTGCGCCGAAGAGAATGTCACAAGCTGGAGCATTCAGCTGCTTGTTCTTCTTGTCATTCTCAGTCAGTTCTTCTTCATTGAGGACAACAAATCCTTGCTCAATGACTCTCCAGATCTCGAAGTCGATTGCTTCAAGATGCATCCTCATCTTGTGCTTCCAACCTGCATAGTTAGTACCATCGAAGATAGGTCTATGCGAAGAACTCCTATAGTTCCCGGAAGTCGACATACCTTTCTCCTTGGTGGTTAAACCAAATCAATAGCAAAGATGAGACCTTGCTCTGATACCAATTGAAAGATCGAGGTTTATCAACTAGAAGGGGGTGAATAGGAGATTCTCAAATTTTAATCAAATTAATTGCTTAGCATGCAAAGGTGAAGCAGGTTAAAGATGAAGCAATATAAATCAAGCAAGATCTAGCTCAAAAGAAGATAAACACAAAGCAAAGAGCTAGAAACGAAGACAAAGGATTTAACCCAAGTTCAAGTTGTTGGCAACAACTCTACGTCTTTGTTTGGAGAGGCTGAGCACTTAGCTCCGAAGACACACAGTCTTCACCTTCTTCTCCGTGAGCCAAGTCCACTAAGTACGTGCTCAATCACTCTTGGTGGATCTTAAGGTGATCCCCGAACCTTCACAAACTGTTGAAGGTGATTCCACAAGTTGGAGCTCTTCCAAGACGCCTACCCGGCTAGGAGATGCCAAATCTCCAAGAGTAACAAGTGTTGAACTCTAGGCGTGAAGAAGCTCTTCGATTGAATGCTCAATAGATCTCAGATCTCTCAAAGTTTTCCTCTCTCAAAGTAAATCTTAAGGAATCAAGAGGAAGGGGAAAGCACTGCAGAGAGATCGACTTTTTGCGCAAAAGATTCTGTGTGGAAACCGCAGGGGGTCGGGGACCTTTTATAGCCGCGGCTCAGAAAAGAGTCGTTGGGCTGAAAAGATTCTTCATCGGTATGACCGGAACACAAAAATGGTAGCACCGGAATTCAAACAACGGTCATATCTTGAAGAACTCAGATACACAGCGAAAGGTTTCAACACAAAGTCGGTAGTTCCGAAAGGAACTCGGTCACTCCGGGATTGAGTACTGAACTCCTCAGAGTTACTTCCAAAAGCAATTCTCGGTAGTGCCGACTTTGAAGATGGTTGAACTGAGGTTAGAAATGTTGACACACCCTTCTCCCACAGAGAAGAAAATCGGTCGAACCGGAAACCAACTCGGTATTACCGCTTCCTCAAATAGGTCTAAGCCCAGAAGATATTCTCGGTACTACCGGACACGAAGTCGATAGAACCGGAATGCAACAAAGATGAGACTTAGCCTAGGGCAATAGAAGACCTAAGTCCAGAACTGATTCTCGGTGCAACTGGAAATAAAGCTGGTGCAACCGAAGACAAAATACATGGGACTTAGTCTGAGACAACATGAGACCTAAGTCCAGAGAAGATTCTCGGTACACCCAGAAATGAAACCGGTGTAACCGAAGACATCGAGAACAGAGGCCAATCTCGGTATAACCGATTCTTGAAACCGGTATAACCGAGAATCACAGTCTGTGTCTCAAAAGAGATTTCAAAGAAGACTTCTGAGATTTCATTGAGCATTCTTCAAAGATTCTTCTTCTAACTTAGATATCACACCCCTCTTAATTAATAGGCGGCTTGTCCTATAGACTCAAATGAACACTAGAAAAACTCCACTAATCTTCTAGGTCCAAGCCATCTTTCATCATCAACTTTTTAAGGGTCGATATCCACTGGTTAAACCAAATACTAGGGAACTATACACCTGTATACACTTAGTAAACCATTAGTCCCTTAACTGTTTGTCAAAATAAAAGAGAGTTGCCAGAATGTGGAATTTCTTGTAAAATACTTACAATGTGAAGCATCTCATGAGGGAGGCATCGAGGGCACCCAGGTTGAAGAGGAGAAACAAGTCCTCAAAGCCCACCGTGCAACAATTATCTAAATCATGGAGGAAATGCTCTTTCTTGAACCACACCGAAATGCTCGACTCACCGGCTTTACATAATTTCATATAGTGGTCATGTAGCTTTTTGCATAACATACCTGTCGTCGCTAGGCATTGGGGAAGTAGCAATGGCTCTCCTTTGACATACGTGCGTGCAAGCATCGCTGGGGGAACAATCGGTTGAATTATTCATCGCTCATGGCCTTGCCCTGGCCCTTTGCCTTGCCCTGTCCCTTGCTTTGTCCCTTGTCCGTGCCCTTCAGCGACGCTGATCTCATACTTTTAGTCTTCACTGGTGGGGGCGGTAGCGGTAAGTCAAGATTTGGTGGTTTCGGAAGTATCGGCGCTTGCTTGGGTGACTCTTGAGCTGGTGGGCACGAAGGCGGCTCAGACCGCGTGCTCATGACGGGATGTGCTGCGAAGAGCGGCTCGGATTCAGCAGCCAATGGTGGGGAAGCAGGAGGCGGTGCCGATGTGAAGGGCACAAGGAGTATGTCCCAAGGTCTGGAATTTGGCATCCTGGCTTAAGTGGAATAGCGGGAGGCTCTAGAAGCCAGGCTCAACTTTATCGACGGTGCACCTCGTGAACCCTGGCTGTATCGGTACACCGTGCAAGGTAGCTCCCTCAGCCGGTGGATGAACCAACCCACTAGCTGCCACCAACGGAAAAGCCATGTGCGCTGTTGTCACTTATAGCTTGCGCTTCGTCGGCCCCGTGATGTCATCGATAGGAGACTTGCCAGCTGTTTCCTCATGGCCTTCAACCTAATCGGGAGCTGATGCACAGCTACTCCTGCGTGCACCAGGGCTTGGGTGTGCAGCAGCTTCAAGCGCTTGTGCTCTGTACGTCTCCTCCCACAGCTCTTTTTTTTTGCAAGCCTTTCCTCCATCATGCCTGCAAATTGGGCGAGTAGCTCTTGTTTCATCTGTTCTTTTTTCTGCTACGCTTTCGCCCTTTTCCTCGCATGCATCTCTTTCGCTTCTTGAGGGAAGGCCTTCCTACGGGCGACATTGGTCCCGATCGCCCTACAACGACCTGAGGGCTCCTTAGTTCCCAAAGCGGCCGTGAGAATGTCATTGCACCCTTGAGGCTGAAACGAGCCTTGCGAAGCCTGGACACTTAGCTCTTTTTGCAAGTAAAAACCTATAATTAGTAGGTATGTAAGCATTGACGTCGTAATTATAGACCGACGACTGAATGAGGTAGTCGCTCTTACCATAGATTGGTACACTTCCTGGTCTGCTAGGTTGGGTAACACAACCTGACCTGAGGAATCGGTTGTAGACCTCGCTCTCAGGAAGTCTCTTGCCCGATCTGCCGCAACATCAGGAAAATGCACATCGGTTCCCCAAAGGCATCGGTTCTCGTCCTCCCTGTCCCAAATCTTCCGCTTTCCATACTATCCTTTGACCCCTATTCTATGGGGTATTTGTTCTTCGCGATTAGAGCTTTGCCTGCCTCACTCTTGGCTTGAAAATCCGGCGTTCGCCGCATCTCCACAAATGTGGCCCACTGCTTGGGTAGAATGTGTGGATACTTTTCGAAGGGATCCTTATTCTACTTCATAAACTTTTTGTGCAACATATACTTAAAATTCCGAAAAGCATCATTTGCAAGAGGGCACATTCTTCCACCTGCGTTTTCCATTGCTCCAGCACCCTGAAGTGTTGCATTATCTCTAGCACTATGGTGCACAGGTCCTTACTAACCTTTGTCCAATCCTCGAAGTGAATGGGGACCCTTTCCCTTACCACTGCCCCGCACATGGTTCGAAACTTCTTCTCTGTTTTCTCTAGTTCGGTAGGAGCCCCGGTTCTGTCGTCGATGGCCTCCACTTCGCATTGATTCTTCTCCACTGGGCAGCATCAGCCGGGTGTCTCATCTTTCCATCATTCTTACGTCCCTCCACATGCCAACGCATCAGCTTCGCTTCCTTCGGGTTTGCAAACAAACGCTTCAACCGAGGAATTACAGGCAAGTACCACACAACCTTATTAGGGACTCCCGTCTTGATCTCATCATCGGCCTTGTCTTTGTCTTTTGAAAACTTACGCTTGTATCGAGGAGCTTTGCGTGTCGAACATGAACGCAAATCTTTGTACTCATTGTGATAAAGCATACAGTCATTCTTACATGTGTGTATCTTCTGTACTTCTAGTCTCATGGGGCAAATCACCTTCTTGGCTTCATAGATATTTTTTGGCAACTTATTTTCATCTGGAAGCATGTCTGCAAAAAGACCTAACATCTTTGTGAAGCTCTTGTCCGACCATCCGCTTTCTGCCTTCAATCTCAAGAGGTCAAGTGTCGCTGACAACTTGGAGTGCTTTGCCTTGCAGTTTGGATACAATGGTTTCTCGGCGTCTTCCATCAAGCGCATGAATTCTCTATATTTTGCATCATCATGGTTGCACTACCTCAGGATATACAAACGCTGATGGGTGGCAAAACGCCATCGTTGATGGGAGTCGCGCCCGTCAGTATCCTCCTGTCAGTGGAAGTTCCACTTTCACTGACGGGCGGGCTGCCCGTCAGGAAAGACGAACTTTCACTAACGGGTAAAACATGCCCGTCAGTGAAAATACTTGCAGCGCTATCGGGCAGCATGCTGACAGAACTTCCACTGACGGGCGCAGATTAAGTGCCCGTCAGTGGTGACAATTTCCACTGACGGGTAAGTATATGTTGCCCGTCAGTGGAAATATTTTTATAAAAAAATTTAACATATCTGAATATCACAAATATTAAGCAACTTCCACTGACGGGCGCCACGGTACCCGTTAGTGAAAGTGGAACTTTCGCTGACGGGCGGAGAGTTGGCGCCCGTCAGTGGAGGTCTCTGTCAGTGGTGAGGCCAGTAATGCCGCTCTCCCCCTACTTTTACTGACGGGCCCATTCGCGCCCGTCAGTAAAAGTATTTTCTCTGGGCTCCGTAGTCGGTTTTACTGACGGTCGATTGACCGCCTGTCAGTGTTATTCATCATCAGTGACAGGCAACCTCTTGCCCGTCAGTGATGATCGTGCAGCAGAAGTGTTTTCTGAGGTAGTATTGCTCTCGAAATCATGAATCATTTGTTGCAGATTTAGAATAGCAGTATCATCGCCATCGGAATCACAATCGTCGCCATCTGGCTGCCCATCATATGGGTTTGGCATATGATCAATACCGTCTTCGTTTTCTACGTGCATGACCGGCTCTTCAGCGTGCTTGGTCCAACATGTATATCCCGTCTTGAAAACCCCTCCGAAACAAATGTTCTTCGATCACTCTTGGGTCCTCCCACAGTCTAGAATTTTCACATTCAACACATGGATAGAAAATCAGCAGTTCCCCCTTCTTCCTCATGTCTACCAAGGCGACTTTCATGAAACCAACGACGCCACTGATATATGCTCGACTTGTACGACTCTCGGACATCCAACCTCGATCCATCTACAGGATTTCAAACAACAGAAAAACTACATGCCATGATTTTGCTAGCACTACATGCAGAATATCCGAGCTAAAATCGAAGGACGACATGATGCGGATTATACGCGTACTGATGTTGCTAGCAGAGCTCACATACAGCCGCCCCAGCCAGCCACTGCCTCCGCCGCTGTAGCTGCCGCCCGCCGCCACTGCCGCCACTCCAATTAGCCGCCGTGCGCCACCCCTCCAACAAGCCGCCGCCACCGCCCTTACAACAAGCTACCGTTCCTGCGCGCTCGAACTGAAAGATTTAGGTCGAGCTCGGTACGGATTTAAGTGATATGATATCGCACACGGGTTATCAAAATTAACTGTCATTGATACTTACAACATCGCACACGGTCATCAAACAAAATCCATCACTGATGATGTCTACCTATGAAAAAGTTTAGGAATTTCCAGAATGAGACATCACACACGGTCGCCCAAAAAAAACCGTGTGCGATGTGGAGCCACATCGCACATGGTTCCTACGAAGCAACCGTGTGTGATGTGCATGAGATGTGAGGCACATCGCACACGGTACCTATGAAATAACCGTGTGGGATGTGAGGCACATCGCACACGGTTATTAGAAAATACACGGGCCCAAAATGTGACCCGTCTGTGATAAGACTTACATACCAGACAGTGTTTTATGTGCATGTTTCCTGGCTTCATCAGTTCATTTTGCTTGCCACCTCTGAAAAACAGAATAACATCCCAGCATGCACAGGACAATATATATCACAAGCATCCACAACACAAATTAAAGAATTTTCTGCATCTCAATTCCACATCTCAAATTTGACAAGTTCACATGTCAAATATATATATATGTACAACACATTCAACATCGCACAAGTTGCTAAAGAATTTTGCATATCTCAGTTTCATATGGAAACGAACTATCTAGGGCTTGGTTCGTGGGTAGAAAGTGCTAGCTAGAGTGTTTACACACTGACTAGAAATGGACGCATTAGAATGCGACATCTGTATGTGCACTCTCTCTTTTGCTCGGGCTTCATCCTGACCTCTGATCGAAGCACACAATCATGTCAGTCACAATTCACAATTTAGCACAGTATAATCAGCGTATAACAAAGTACAGAGGTTCGGAAGGTAATACCTAGAGGAAGGCGTCTGATACGTCACGTAGTTTTCTTGTGCAGTGTAACCGCAATAGAGCATCGTCACCATTGTGACATTGCGTTTACACTGCACAAGATACTCTTTCCAAAAGAAGTGTCTTGTGCAGTGCAGCACAGTGTCACAAACGCGACGGAAAACGGCGGCCTCCACCGGCGCCGGCGCTGCTGCAAGGCGGAGGAGCGGTCGCTGGCCTCGAGGAAGAGGCGGCGACCGGATCCGGGCTCGGGGGGCTTGGGGAGGAGACGGCGGTCGGATCCGGGCTCGAGGAAGAGGCGGCGACAGGATCCGGGCTCGGGGGGCTTGGGGAGGAGGCGGCGGCCACAGCGCGGTGCGAAAGAAAGCTAGGGTTCCAACGCGGCGAAAATGACTAGGTCCCGCGCGCATTTATACATAGAAGAAGTCGAGTTCAGCACTGATATCGCACACGGGTTATCAAAATTAACTGTCACCGATACTTACAACATCGCACACGGTCATCAAACAAAATCCGTCACTGATGCCGGCTACCTATGAAAAAGTTAAGAAACGAGACATCACACACGGTCACTCAAAAACCCGTGTGCGATGTGGAACCACATCACACACCGTTCCTACGAAACAACCGTGTGCGATGGGAGTGAAATAACTGTATGCGATGTGAGGCACATCGCACACGGTACCTATGAAATTCATAACCGTGTGCGATGTGAGGCACATCGCACACGGTTATTAGAAAATACCCGTATGCGATGTTCCTCACACAGTTTCTCAGAAAAAACCATGTGCGATGTGCCTCACATCGCACACGGCCCAGTTTGCCGTGGCACATCACACACGAGTCTGAAATGTTGATCGTCTGCGATGTTCACATTGGTGACGGGTTTCGGCTAACCGTGTGCAATGAGGGGTCTTAAAAGACCTATTATGTACTAGTGACCATTTTATAGACAAATTTTATACACTCTGGTAGATGATCATTACATATGAATCCTGGCTAGTAAAACTCAAGAGTAGACCATCAAGACAAATTGTTATTCCCAGGCACAGATAGACCTATGAAAGAAGCTGGGCGCAGTACAAGATGTCCATATGACCTGCAGGGGGTCAGTCAATTTTGATTAGGGTTGGTCCATGTTAACCATCTAGCAGTGGCTAGCGTAGAACAGAAACAAAAGGATGTTTATTTTAGCTTGCTAATGAATGAGACATCTGAATATCAATAAAAGTCAATCACGAAAAAATGTGATTATGACAAGAAAAATATCAAGACGCATAAAAATAAAGCGGGTGCGCTAACCCCATTCACATCCATCATGGGTGCTTGCCACTGCTTATGGGCACCGGATCATACATACACACTACTACAAAAAATGTCATCCTGGACCCTACCATCACTGACGGGTAAGAAATATTTGTCAATGATGAAAACCATCAGTGATGGGTTTTGATGAAAACATCATCACAGACGGGCAAAATAAATACCCGTCAGTGATGTCGAGCATAGCACTGACGGGTAATAAAAAGACCCATCCGTGATGTGAATCCCGCCAACTCTGAATTTCAAAACCTGAAATTTTGTCATCACGGACGGGTAGTTTTCTAACTCGTCAGTGATGTGTGGAACTCATCACTGACGGGTTAAAAATAGACCCGTCCGTGATGTGAATCCCGCCAACTCTGAAATTTCAAAACCCAAAATTTGGTCATCACGGACGGGTAGTTTTCTGACCCATCAATGATGAGTGGATGAGTTCCACTCATCACTGATGGGTTAAAAAGAGACCCGTCCGTGATGTGAATCCCGTCAACTCCGAAATTTTTTCATCACAGATGGGTAGTTTTTTGACCCATCAGTGATGACTCATCACTGACAAGTTAAAAAAAGACCCGTCCGTGATGTGAATCCCGCCAACTCCGAAAATTCAAACCCCGAAATTTTGTCATCACGGACGGGTAGTTTTCTGACCCGTCAGTGATGTGGAACTCATCACTAACGGGTTAAAAAGAGACCCGTCCATGATGTGAATCCCGCCAACTCTAAAATTTTAAAACCTGAAATTTTAGAACCCCGCTGTGGGTATATAATTCACCTCAGTGCAATGCACTCCACTGCACTCAAATCCAGATCTAGATTTTTCTCCTTCTCCCTTCCACCCTCCTCTCGTTCCTCAAGCACCCCATCGCCGGCTCATCCTCCCCACCGTCGGCCCTCCTCTCCAACTCATGGAATCACGGTGAGCACCCCATCTTCCTTCTCCTTCTCCTCCCTTTCCACCCTCCTCTTCTCCCTTCCACCCTTCTCTTCCTCTCACTTTTTCCATCCAAATCCACCACAAGGAAGCATGTCCTCTTCACGTCACCATCTCCGTAGGAACATGGTGGAGTGGCTCCGAGCGACGGTGCTGTTGAGTCAACTGTCCAGTGGGCCCCGCCCTTTTATTTTTAATCGAACCAATAAGTGACGGCCCCGCCACTGATAGCGGGCCCCGTGTCCCCGTTGGGCTCGCGTGTCTACTTAGTGGCGGTGCCCGACATCCCTCCCACCTCCAGTGCAATAAAAGCGCATTCACACTATCTGAAAGCGTAAAGGGGCTGGTTTTCTACCTGTTTTTCTTTTTCCAGAATGATTCTTTATTGGTTCAACTAATTCAGTACTAATTAGGTCGGTTTCCTAAAATCTCTTTCCGATTCCTGGAAGATAAAAATGTTTCCCACTTTTCATTCAAGCATAATTTTGAAATTCAAACATATTTTCATAGGAACAGAAAAGAAGTTTGTATTCCTTAAGGAATTGATTTTCTTGAAATTGCTAATAGGATTAAAATAATTCCAGAGCATCTTACCTAAGGCTTTGCATATTTTTAAAGTTAGTAATACCTTTGCAACCCATACAAAACCTATGACCAAATTAATTTCAAAGAAAAACAAAATGATCTTTGTTTTCCCTCATATACAACAACCATAGTTTCTTTTTGCTAAAAGATTTTACGTAGGATTTTTGAACAGGAGTGCAGAGCTTAATATACTAAACTCTTGTGAACATTAGTATCCCTTGGACATTACCTGTCACGTGGATGCAATGGGTATTAGAAATAACTAAGGGAGCCTCACCTTAGACCTTGTTACTAAAGCCCTTCTTTTGTGTGACCACATACGAAACCCTACCTCTCAAAATCTCTAAAATCCATAAGTACAGAACATAACCATGCATGTCATGTTGCATCTTGGTTCTTATTTGGAATTCTTGACATCGTTATTTATTCGTCATTCTCGAGGAGGATCTCGAACTTCCGTGGAATCAATTCCAGGAGGAATACCAGTACCCCAGCTCGCCAGGCAAGCATCGCCACCTTGATCATGTTGAACCCTATATATTCCAAATTTCCTTAGGTTGATTGCGAACCATGCATGCTATATTGATAAGAGTACTATTTTGAGTATGCCCTTCTTCGTCGCCTTAGGAATAATCCCTCTAATGGTATGGTAATACCATCGGGAACCTAGGAGGTAGCAGCTAATGCTAGTGGCACCGTAGGAAAAATCAACTTTGGATATGTGTTACAAAATACTTATTCTTTTGTGAGATGGAGCCTTGGGGAGGTGTCTATCGTCCAGGAAAGGTTGTTTGTGAAAATATTTTTTGACAAAACCCTAAATTAAACCGAAGTTGATTTGGATCCAAGTGAGAGATATAAGGTGGTGTTTGGAGAAAGGTTGTCGAAATGAGGATGCCTTATGTGGCATTGTTAGTAATCCAGTCATGTGTGACTTGGGATTAATAAGAGTCTTGCTCAGATCAATTAAGGACCAAATCTAAGTGCCGCTCGGCCAAGATTATATTGTACATCAACATGTCCTTTATGGGAAGGACTGGACCAAGTATTATATATGCTACTAGCAGGCGAACCCGTAGGCGTTAGGTGGAAAGTGCAAAGAGTGGGTAGACTCCAGAGAGCCTTCTCACGGTTTAGCGTAGGACGTTGTTCGACATAAATGTGGGTCTGCATTGTGACGTGGTTTAATAAGCAGTGCGGGAATGGCTCATCCGGTGGGTTCGTCGTTAGGGCTAAGTGGAAGAAAAGCCTTGTTGTGTTATCCCTGCTGGTACACATCATGAAGTGTACTAGTTAGCGCTTGGCATCAACAAATAACCACATCTTGTGGGTAAGGTCGTACAACATCCGCAAAGTGTTAAAAATCTATTTGAATAACCATGTCCTCAGTCATGGACATAACTTGGTTAAGCCACACATTAGTTAGACTATGTTTTGGCTTCAAAAGATGGGTCATGGGTTTAAGGACGCGGACATGATGTGCCTGCAGTGTGCGGTATGAGCTATGGGGGATGACATAGCACCCGGGTATCGTCAAGGAGGACAAAGCCGGCCCTCTGGACATAGGGTGGGCCGGGCCGACCACTCGGAGTCCGACTTCTACACGGGGGCGCATCATCAACTTGGAGTACCAGACATAAACATGTACCTACCCGGCATCTCAGGTTCTAATTATAACCGATTAGAAGATATACTTGTAAACCGATCCGGGCTCATGTAACTCTGCCCCTGCCGCCTATATAAGGCAGGGCAGGGATCCCCCCGATTGGTACGCAAATACGTGAATACACGAACACGCGAAGAGGCATACAGAGGCAATAGACTAGGACAAACCCTAGCAACCTTGAGAGCTCCTCTCGAGGCCTTGCGATCTCCAGCCTCAAGCTGCATACGGCGCACAAGCAATATAATCCATCAAACACAGGATGTAGGGTATTACCTCCTCCCGAGGGCCTAAACCTGTATGAAATCCTTGTCTCGTGTGCACCCATCTAGATCTGCTACACGTACGCCACCCCATATTCATTATTGTTAGATCAAAACACCAACGGTTGGCGCACCAGGTAGGGGGAGTGCGCATAGATCCATCTAAACAGATCCAGATGGGTTTCTTCAACGACAACCTCGACTTCACTCTGAGCAGAATCATGAGCTTTGGCCCCCTGGGCTCTGTCGCTGACCCAGGACAGGTTTTTCAATTCGGAAGCTTGAACTTCATCGCCGACAAGCTCGGCAAACTTCACCTCTATGACTCGACTCCCAGCCAAACGGCAGAGACTTCACCGCCTTCCTCACTCGGACTCTCGTCCGAGTCGATGACTCCGGCGGCCATCTCCAAGGACGAGGTCACGCGAAAGTTGGATCTACTACTTGAACACGGGCCTTCACCCGTCGAGCAGGGATCCCAACTGGTCGGCACGATCGAGTCCCTCTTGCCCGTCCTCGACTATGACTCGGACGGCTTCGAGAGTTCGGGAAGCCACCAACCTTCTCAGGAGGTCTTCATGGCTGACTCGGATGCGCTGGCGAACAACAACAACCAGTCAATCCCCATCGCGGATCAGACCCCCGATCAGCTAGAAGCCACCCGGCTCCGTCTTATTGCCAGGGGGAGCGACTAGCCGAGCAGCAGACTGTGCTCGCTCGCCAGCGCGGGGAAAAACAGCATAACAAGGCCATGCGGGACTGAGGGCACCAGGTCAACAACGCACTTCACATGCGCGAGAGGGACGGCGTCGGCACGCGCCATCAACATCCCCGAGGGCACTCCGGGTTAAGACAATCTTCGACGGCTCCGGATCCTGATGGAAGAGGCAGCTCTCCAGCTGGCCGCAATCTCCGAGGTCTGATAGCTTCCACCTCGAGCGCCAGGAGCCAGCGCTCTTCCCCACCAAGGAACCCACGCGCCATAGAAGGTCGCCGCACCAGCCTAGAGTTTCATCGCCCTGCTAGGTCAGTCCATAGCCAACTCGGACCAAACCGCGACATACGGGACACTCTCGAGGCAAGACACCGCGCTCGTCATGGCACGGGGGAAGATGATCGCCCCGCCGGGTCGGTACAAAGCCGACTCGGACTAGACCGCGATGTGCGGAACACACTCGAGGCAAGACACCGTGCTCATCACGGCGCGGAGAGAGACGACCGCGACGGTCACCACGATGACAATGATGATTGCCGCATCATTAGTCGGGGGCGCCGCTCTCCGACTCCTCCCGGCATGGTCTACGCAGGCCTGAAGGCTTTCGGTCCCCGCATCCGCAACGTCGTCTTCCCGCCACGATTCTGAGTCACCGGCATCGACAAGTACACGGGCGAGACTCGGCCAGACATCTGGTTAGCCGATTACCACACGGCATGCAGGACTAATGGATGCAACGATTACGTCGCAATCCACTACTTGCCCCTGTTCTTAGCCGACTCGGCCCGAGCTTGGCCCATCAGCCTGCCACAGGGTAGCATCCAGTCCTGGACCGACCTTGAGACCCTCTTCATGAACAATTTCCAGGGCACCTACAACAGGCCTAGAAATGCGTGGGATCTCCACAGTTATACCCAGGCGGCAGGCGAGACCCTCAAAGAGTACATCCAGCGCATTTCTAAAAAGAAGAACTCTCTGCCGGAAGTCCGGGAGGGCGACGTCATCACCGCTTTCTCCAACGGCGTCCGGAGCACGGATCTCATCCACAAGATCACGCGCAATGATCATCAGACTATGCACGATCTCTTCGATATCGCCAACAACTTCACAACTGGCGAGGAGGCTGTTCGTAGTGCGACCAAGGACGACAAGGGGAAGGGCAAGGTCCCCAAGTCCTACAAAGCGAAGGATCGTCCCGAGTCGCCCAAGAAGAAGCATCGGAAGCGCAAGGGTGGAGACCTCGTTGCCGCTGTCGAGCGCGCTCCGCAACGCCGTCCCCAGCGCGGCAATGCAACCTCATCACCAACGCCTAGAACATTGAACAGCTAAATCGCTTCTGTGCTTAAGCTTTGTACTTCCATACTTTAAGTATGAATAAATGAATAAATATTTCTTTGCTCCATCCGAGTAACCCTTAGGGTTTTCGACAGGCCTGCTATGTACGCTCACGGCTACGCATAGTGGACACCCGGGAGGTACACCACACTGGGTGCGCCCAAGCGCACTCGGGCTCTTCTCTTTTAACAATTATTTTAGTACTGTGTAAACAGTTCGGCGTTAACTCTTTATCTTCGATCGCCGGTCTACGCCACAACCCTACGCTACACTGGAAACAGCCCACAACTAATCTCTACGCGATGGGGGCTACGATGGGTCGGCAAGAGCACACACAAAGGGCTAACTTACACACGAATGAATTTTACGAAAGAAGGGATTAATAAACACAGAACAAGTTAACCAAAACATGCATAAGCAAGTTACACTCGGCCTTCCCGAGTACTTCACATGTATATGAAACGGTTCACGTGTTTTCTGCCTACGTTTACAGGACAACACTGTCGGCAATGGTGTTCGCCGCAGACTGGACCTCCTCCATCAGCACAGGGACCTCTTCATCAGCGGTGTCGGTGACAAGTCCTTCCCCGATCGCTCCTATATCGAGTGATGGGTAGTGGGACTTCGCCACCACGAGCGCCAATTGGGAGCCGGCCCAGGTAGACTCCTTCAGCAAAGTCTTCGCCTGCCCAGGCACTCGCTGAAGGCGCTCCACGACCGCCTACGCGTGGTCCAAAGTCGGGTCGGCCTCCCAGAGGGTGTCGCACTCCGTCCGAGAAGCCGCCTTCAAGGACCCGGCTGTTAGATGCGCTTGCTCAAGGCGCAACTAAAGCACTACGAAGGCAACAAAGCTACATCAGCAAGGTGCTCGGCAGGCTCCGACTGAGCAGACATGAGTCGGGGGCTTACCAGCGGTAGCATCCTGAGTTCTCTTCAGAGAGGACTCGGTGGCGGCCTTCTCCTCCTCAAACTGCCGAACACGAGCCCTCATCGCCTCGAGGTCTTCCTTAATCTTGGCGGTGGCTTCAAGCTACTTCTTGAGCTTGGAGGCCTCGCTTTCAGCAGCTACAGAAGATGTTACAAACAGTCAATACAACAAAAGCAGAAGTGACCAAAGAAGTTCAAGCTCATTACCTTGAGCCCGGGCAGCCTTGTTGCAGACATCCTTCTTCAAGGACTCAATCTGGGCCTCCCCCGCGATCACTTGCTCCTATGTCGTGCGGAGGGTGCCCTTCAGGTTATCCTACTCGGCCTTGCGCTGGTCGAGTCGGTCGAAGGCGGGAAGTTTATCCTAGAGGAACTCGGTCTTATCTCTAGACCTCCTAGTTAAATTCTGCAAAAATGACAAAAAAAGTTAGCTACTCGAGAAGAATCATCAAGACCCTCCGCTCGAGGGCTACACCCACTGGGTGCACTGATCGTGCCCCTAGTGCGGAATCTACAGGCTAACAAAGAACCTCTGCCCAACTGCTCCAGTCGGCCGGAGGCTCGAGGGCTACACCCCAATTGGTGCACTGTCTGGGCACTCACGGCAAAAAAAATAAGAAGAGAAAATATAAGGACAAAAAATATACCTTCACCAACGGTTGAAGCTTGCCGTTTACTAGGTTGGCGCTATCCTTCACGGTCTCGAGACCTCTCTTCAGGGTCTTCAACAACTCCGGGAGCTGGTCTCCGATTTGGGTGATGGTGCTCATTGCCTCCTCCCACTCTTTCAACTCCCAGACATCATCAATCTCCCACAGGACTTCGTCTCGCTTCGAAGGGGTTCATCTAGCGGACCCGAAGTGGCTGGAAGTCCATGTGGATGCCCGGCGGAGGTGGCGGCACACAGCCAACGTCGATCTCCTCCACCGGCAGCACCAGGGCCACCTTGGGACGCGGCGAGATGATCCGCACCGTCCCCCGACTGGGGCCCGCCTGCTTGGTCGTAGTGGGAGCTTGTGCTCCAGCACTGGACTCCTCCAACTGATGGGCAGGTGGCGGGTCGGGGGCGTGCCGTCCTGTCGGGAAGAATGCTGTGGCAAAGAGATACCGGTAGCTTTCAGGGGAGACGATGGCCGGGGGTCCGACCCGCTGTGCCTTCACCCTGACCGGATCCTTGGGCACTCGGCTTGCCCCATGGCATCTCCCCCGTGTTCTTCGGCCTACATAGACAACCAGGATCACCACTACTCTTTGCTATGATAAAGGGCAGAGGGTGCTCACTCGGCGACATACCCGGTGAACCTCGGCGAGGAGAAGGTGAAGAGAGAAATGAATTGGGGATAAAATGGTTTTCACCGTGCCTCCCTGTCTTATAGGGGAAGACAGCCTGGACGACGCGACGCTTCGCCTCCGGCGCCTGTTTGACCTAGGGTTTCAACAGTTGACCTCCAGGGGTCCACAACCGCTTGGATACACCCGAATAAAGAACAGCTGTAGCGCGCCTCTATTGGGCCACTAGTCGGATACCGAACAACTTGAGACCGAAGCGGTACAGTTTGAAGGGTTTTGATGGTTGGCCTCTAGAGGTCCACAACCACTCGGATACACCCAAGTGAAGGGCGGATGTAGTGCGCCTCTAGCGGGCCACTAGTCGGACACTGAACGACTTGGGTCCGAAGCACTACAGCTTGTGTTCTGGTTCTGACATGAATTCTGAGGGTATTCCCCCAGAGGGACACTAGCTGGACCTGAGCCACTCGGGAAACCAGGTTCCACTCGGGAATTCTGTTGAGATTCATGGTATGCCCCCGCTGGGGCCACTAGTGTGACATCCTAGTTAATAGGATTGATAGACTACTCATATCAACAAGTTGCACCTTCTTTTCTGGAAGCTCATCTCCAAAGAACCTCTAGGTTAAGCGTGCTTAGCTTGGATCAATTTGGGGATGGGTGACTGACCGGGAAGTTCATTCCGGGTGCGTACGAGTGAGCAGAAAATGCGCAGGAAAGACTAGTGTTGGTTTGTGGGGCCAGTCTGGATCCCAGGTGATAGCCAGGCGTAACGACCACCGATCTGGGTGAGAGGCCGAGGTGTTACAGAATGGTATCAGAGCCGACCCTCGCGGTTACACGGGCGTGTGCGGGTCAGGGGCGCATACATGTGGCGCATGGCGCGTGTGGCCCGTCGAGGCGCACGGCATGGCACATGTGCCGGCACTGGACGCATGGACGACGTGTGCCAAGAGGAACATTCCTGCTAGGCCGACGAGGACGTCGGATCCTTTAAGGAGGGTGCATGTGACATCCTGGTTAATAGGATTGATAGACTACTCATATTAACCTGCCTACACTCAATGTAAACGTTAGATTCCAGTTTGAGTTGCCATTAACCATCAAAACCAACTTGGGGCCTAGATGCTCTTTCACCTACGGGTGAATATTATTCGGCTTATTATTTTATTCCATAGGAGTTCTATGAGTCCCTCACAATCTCCCTGTAAGCAAGAAGGAGACGTGCTCAGGCGGATACCACTCGGAAAACTTGCCCAAGGGAGAAGGCAAAAGCAATCGGCTTGGACGGAGGCGTTACCAATACAAGCTACAGCCAGATCGTGAAGGACTCAGGGGCTACTGATGATGACATAGCACCCAGGTATCATCAAGGAGGACAAAGCCGGTCCTCTGGACATAGGGTGGGCCGGGCCGACCACTCGGTGTCCGACTTCTACATAGGGGCGCATCATCAACTTGGAGTACCAGACATAAACATGTAACTACCTGGCATCTCAGGTTCTAGTTATAACCGATTAGAAGATATACTTGTAAACCGATCCGGGCTCATGTAACTCTGCCCCTGCCGCCTACATAAGGCAGGGCAGGGATCCCCTGATTGGTACGCGAATACGCGAACACACAAAGAGGCATACAGAGGCAATAGACTAGGACAAACCCTAGCAACCTTGAGCGCTCCTCTCGAGGCCTTGCGATCTCCAACCTCAAGCTACATACGGCGCACAAGCAATACAATCCACCAAACACAGGACGTAGGGTATTACCTCCTCCCGAGGGCCTGAAGCTGTATAAAATCCTTGTCCCGTGTGCACCCATATAGATCTGCTACGCGTACGCCGCCCCATATTCATTATTGCCGGATCAAAACACCGACAGTTAGTAGCAAAAGCCGCAGAAGTATGTTGAGGTCGTGCCACATGGCAGTGGTTCGAGGTTTTGGTGACATAGCTCGGTGAGGAGCTGTGGGGTGTGGTTGCAGATTGCTATCGTTCTCCCTAGGTTTATTCATCTGATAAGGTTTGCCAAAATGCTTTCAATATATTATTGCATTCTTGATAAAAACTTACTTTTCACACAAGATGCAACCTAGGCTAGTATGTCTTTCTTGAAATAGAGCCATGCATGAATATAGCTGTTATACACCCCCTGTGGGATACTTGCCAGTACATTCAATATACTCACCTAGCTTGTTGATTTGGCCAAACGAGGAGGAGTATTTCTCCGAGGATGATAGCGACTGCGAAGGTTAGAGCTTACCCCAGTCGGTTGCCTGTCGACTATGGCATACTGATGGGCGTCTTATCACGTGTATCTTCTTTTCTGCTGCAGAACTCTTTAAATTCGTCTAATAGACCATGTCTATAAAATAAAGACCTTGCGGTCTATGTATCAACTCTGTATCGTTTGTATGACTGTGATATCTAAGTCAACTTGTATGTACTGGCTACTGATCATGGGACCATTATAATAAACACAAGGGTTTATCCAGTCCTTAAAACTAGGTACTCCACGTGAAAGCAACTCCGTGACAAGCTCCACGGTCCACTTACGGGGTTGCCAAAACAAGGAGATGACGTCCACTGATCTCAGCAACCTTCGGCAGCGCCCCGGCAAACCATCTAGGCCTTCCAGAGATGTTTCTTCAAGGTCCATATTAGGTCAAGGGTGTTGTGGATGTGAGGGTGCACTATGAGGAATCGGCAATGAGGCACTGACCGACAAGCTAGAAAGGAAGAGGCCGAACCGAGTTAAGGAAGGAGAATTTTCCGTAGAGAAGAGACGGGCAGGGTATAGCCGTTCAGCTAACAAGTAGGGCGAGAAGGTCAACAAGCGTCAACAGCGTCGCCGTGATTTCTGCCATGTCGCAGGAGACGCCCATGAGCGGGCTAATTGCGAGGCTCCTGAGGTTGGTAGCACTCGTACTCATCGTCTCCCCCCAAGCCCAGTCTATGAAGCATTCCAAGACCACCGCATGAAAGAGCCCGCCACAGGAGCCGCATGAACGTCACGCTCACACCCGACAGGGCGGCATGCATGCAGTCGCAGAGATCAGGTCGAGTTTAAGCTGTGAGAAGCAGATCGCTTTGGCAACAAGCTGGCGAAGTACTGCAAGGTACACCACATTCATACTCACTCCACCACTGAGTGTGACCTGGTAGCTCACACCCGATCTCGGCGTCCAAATGCTCTTGCTGATAAAGGTTGCCGCTACCCAGTTTGGCACGCCAAACTACCTCCTATGCTGCCACTGCCCCCGCCATGCCAAGGTCCTCCTAGCCAATGCCCCCGAACCATGTCACGTCGTGCACGCGATTACCAGCTAAAAGTCCACCTAGCCCTTGTGTGGTTTAGGATGGATTGAGAGTTAATCTAACCTAAGTGTGATTTTGGTGATTAATGACAAACAGACTTTATGGACTAACCATTTTCCATGAGTGTTGGAACATGTATGGGTTAGGTACCACTTTGTATGGTTACATCAAGAGGATGCATGTGATGATTAGGAGATGGATTCATGTGTTGAAGTCCATCAAATCATGTGAAGCATCAAGTGATCAAGAGTAAACTTCAAGGATCAAGATATGGGTTCAAGGATCAAGATATGGGTTCAAGGAGTGAACCGCATTGGATCAAGATGAAGTCATAATGTAAGAGTGAAGTTGACCAAGATGAAGAAGTTCACGTGTTTGAACCCAAGATGGTCAAGAGTAGGCTCATATGTTGAGCCATGGTGATCAGACATGAAGCTAGAAGCTTAAGAGAAGAACACTAGTGGTGGCTTCATGTAATCAAGTGACGGTAAGCAATTGTGTATTGCATTATATGAACTAACCCTATGTGCTATGTGCTATGTGTGTGTTGAGAGTTAGGTACCATTCATGGGCAAGCATCGAGAGGCTGATCGTAAGTGCCCATGAGAAGATGGCATCATAAGTCGATAGTATCACGGCAAGCTCAAGATTGGCATCATGCGAAGACATATGCTTGAGGCTTGCGGGTCCATCAAGTGAAGATGATTTCAAGAGAAAGCTTCCCCATGAGGATTATGGGGGAGCTATATGAAGAAAACTTCATGAGGTGACGATGATCAAGGTGATTCCACCTGGAGCACGGAAGATGACATCATCGAGCTCAAGTGGAATACGCAAGGCAAAGGTATGCCTAGACTAGATTTTCTAGTTTGATCGGTCCCAAGAGTTTGGAGAGAGACCGGATTATAGGTTAGATAGCTGTACTATAAAGAGGGGCTATCAGATGATTAGCTTATTCACGTCGTGTGTCGAGTGCTCAAGTCTTTGCATATGTTGCATATCGTCGTGTTTTCTTTGTGGTGGAGGTGCTAGAACTCGTGTTCTAGTGTGTCCGGAGGTTCCGAGGTGCGAGTGCTCTGAGGCTTCGGACGTAGTTCGGTGTTGCGTGTGTTGTTCCTAGAATTGGTGTCTAGGTGTGTGCGATCCAACCGACCTAAGTGGTTTGGCTGATCGGCTAGGTTTGTGGACTCCGGGAGGTCCATTTCCGGAGTATATGACCTAAGGCAAGCCCCCAAAGTGTTCCGGGTTAAATCCGGAGGGTCCGGATTGAACTCGGAGGGTCCGGGCCAGGGTCCGGATGAGGGTTCGGGTTGTACAGAAGGTTTCCTGAGTGTCATCCGAGGGTCCGGGTGAGGGTCCGGATCTGTACTAGACAACCCGGACCTCACCTGGAGGGTCCGGGTCAAGGGTCCGGATTTTTCAACGGTCACTTTTCTAACCATTGGTGTGTACCCGGAGAGTCCGGGTCAAATCCAGACAGTCCGGATTTGCCCAAATTCCTCTCCAACGGCTAGTTTTCAAGGTTGGCTATATATAGTCTCCACCTTGGGTTGGCTTGAAAGATGAATTGCCGCCTCCACACTTCATTTGTGAGCATCCCTAGTGCTCTCCTCCCTCTCCAAAGCCTCAAGTGCATGTGTTGCCATTTGTGAGGAGTGAGGGAAACCTTTGTGCATAAGTTACATTGTTGAGCACTCGGCGTCGATTGTATTCGAGCGAGAGTCCGAGAGTCTATTACTCTTGGAGGCCACCGACTCCTAGACGGCTTGGTGGTTGTGGCTCGGTGATCTCCTCAAGAAGCTTGTGAGGAGGCCCGGGAGATTGTGAAGTAGTTGTGGAGCTCGCCATCTCTAGGAGTGGAGGAAAAAGCTAACCATAGTGATCGGGGAGACTCTGTAGAGTCCTCAAGAGGAAGTGGCTTGAGAGAGAGCCTACCTTTGATCAAGCGTGATCGGGTCCTCAAACGGAGACGTAGGATATCGGTGGATATCCGAACTCTGGATCATACATCATTTGTCTCTTGACTCCTTTACTTATCGCATTTCATACTTGCAATACATTATTTGTATATCTCCTATAGAAGTTGAATTGCTTGCTTGTCACCCTAGGATTGCAAACCTTGATATATTACATAGGGTGGTTATGCTCATATGAAAAACTAGCATATTAGGATTTGAGCTTGTGAAAATCCAATTAGTGCAATTTCGCATTAGATTAAAATTAATCCGTAAGTGAATTTAAAAAGCCTATTCACCCCCCCCCCTCTAGGCGACATCTTAGTCCTTAAGGTCCTTTCACCAGCGACAGTGCCTACACCTTCTAGTCCAAGTGTCGATGCAAGGCGTACCCTCGAAGTGTTCAACATATTAGCGGGAAGAGGAAGGCAATTTGGAGCTCGGGAAAGAAAGAGAAGGAGCTGGGATTCACTGGAAGGGACGAGGAAGCTCGCCGACGACGAAGCTCCTAGGGTTAGGGTTAGCTAGGGTTAGCTAGGGTTAGGTTTCTGGTGGCTTACTCGAAGAGGAAAGGGGAAGAGGAAGGAAAATGAGAAAAACAGGGGCTGGTCGGGGCATTAAAAGGGGGGTGGCGGTATGCTTGGGGTAGATCTCTCGGCGCGGTTAGGACACGCTGTCCCGGTCGGCGTCCACGGCGTGGAAGATGGGCCTTGGCAAGCGGGCCCCACTTGCCACGGCTGTGAGGGGAGGAGGAGGCGACAGGCGCAAGGGCGTCTTTGCGTGGGGAAGGTGGTAAAAGGTGAGGGAGAGGATTTTGCTAGGTGGGTTGGCGCGGCTGTGCTGGCCCAAAGGATTGGTGGGCCGGCCTAGAAGGCCCCTCGTCTTTTTGTTTTTCTTTTCTTTTATTTTCTTTTACTGTTGTGTTGAGTTTTGTATTTAACTAAGGGTTAAACCCTAATATCAAAAATTGACAAAATTCACAGGGGCTCAAAAATAGATCCTTAGCTGTTGTAAAATTTTCAAGCAACCAAAATCTATTGGGCTAAAATTCATCCAAATTTTCAAATATGCCCAAGATATGGGTTTGAACTGTAGATAGGTGTTTAAAGCTTCCAAAATTTATGAAGTTTTTACTGGAGGTGTATATTATAGTATAACGTCTAGATATGAAATTTCATAAGCTTTCATGGAAGGAATCACCACAAAACAATTATTTACAGATCTGCCATTTTATCAATTTGGATGAGCTTCACTTGACTCAAATGTTTCTTCTGCTCAATTGATTATTGGTTTTTCCTTGGTTGCAACCCAAGGAAGGCTATGACCTACCAGGGTGTTTGCAAGGGGTTTTGATAAGACAATAGTCAAAAGGATTATGTTGTGATTGTTCTTGGGTTTATCTTTTTTAGAAGAAGTTAGAGGATGATAGAAATTTTTGTTTATGAAAATGCATGAGTGCAAGAGGAGTGGAGTTTTATTATGTTTAGATGTTTACATAATACTAGCTACAAACTTGGGCTGTTACATTCTCCGTGAATAGTGATTATGTAGTTTGGCAGTATGAAAATAGTGGAGTCTATTATTCTGGTTCTTTATATAAAATCATTTATTCGAGAGGTATTGTGCCTCTGCATATATCTGTGGTTTGGAAATTGAAGGTTCACCATAGGATTCACAAATTTTTGTGGCTGGTGGCCCAAAATAAAATTCTGACTAGAAACAATATGAGGAAGAAAAATATGAAAAAAAACCATTGGAATGTGTCCATTGTAAAGAGCTTGAATCTGTTTACCATCTCTTTTATGAGTGCGGAGTGGCTAGGATAATTTGGCAGAAAGTTTTTGAGCTTTTTGGCATTCAAGTTGTAGACTTTGAATCCATGGCTACAGACTGGATTCATAACAAACATTTTGCTGCTTTTAATACCATATGTGCTGTTGTCCTGTGGGGACTTTGGAAATGCTGAAATGACATTATCTTTGATAGCTGTAAATGGCTCAATGTTAAGTAGATGTGGCGCTTGATTCTAACATCAATTCGAGCCTGGAGGATACTACTCAAGGATACAACCTTGGACCTGATGGTTGATTTTGGTTTCCACTTGATAAAGAATCTACAGGAGCTTTTGAGGTTAGCGCCACCAACGCCAACCGGATAGTAGGTACAACGACATCTACTTCACAATCTGGGGCGCATGCCACCATGCCGAAGGAACAACAGATGCCAGACCCGCAAGAGGTTGAGGGCGTGTGCTGGGAAGCGTCTGCGAGCTGAAGATGTCAGAATGACAGAAGGTTTTGCTGATGATCTGTGCAAAAAGGAGTTGGCTAGGCTGTTGTTACTTTTCAAACTGATGGTTGTGAACTGTAATGCTTTGAGACGTGCTGGACATGGTTTCGTTCAATGAAATGAAGCCGGGAGTGCTTCCCTGTAATAAAACATTGTCCCACAAATATTCATTGAAGCAAGTTTACATCTGATCGAGGTACATGAGACACACCGAGCACAACACAACACGCATTGCAACTTACAATATTTTTACAACAAACGCTGAAACAAATAGAAGCTTCACACCCCGCATCTTTGTTCGGCACACGAGCAGAGCTGCATCAAGAAGAGGCTGGCCACTTCAGTTGGCGGTCGCCGCCGCCGCCGCGGCCACGGCGTGAGCCTGCATCGCCATGACAAACTCGACGAGCCTGTCCACGCTCGGCAAGACCGGTTCAACCGCTTCCAGCGCGCCGAAGCGCTCCGCCCACGCGGCCAGGAGCGGCGTCGTGGCGGGGTCAAAGGTCTTGACGCCTTTCATCGCGTCGGTCGCGCGCGCCCATGCGAGGAGGCCGCCGAGCACGACGTCCACATACCCGGGGCTGTCGCCACCGAAGAATGGCTTCCCCTTTGAACACTCCCTCAAGGCTCCCTCCAAGGTCACCACCGCTGCGGCCGCTTGCTTCTTCCCCTCCGCCTTCTCCTCCTCCGTCTTCCCTTTCGACGCCTGGGTCGACGCTTTCACGAGCTGCACAATTATGTTCATACCACAAAACCATCAATTGAATACTCAAAACACTTGAACTTGATGGATCAAACAATCTGAGGTAAGTATTTTCTCTATGTCACAATGCACATCATTTTGGACATCAATACGATGTCTAATGTTATACTTTGATTATTAGTTTATATGAAAATACGTTTTTTTTGACTAAAAATAAGTATATATTAGAAAAGTATATTTCAAAATGGATCTAGTATTCTCAATTTGATGACATATGTTGATAAGTTTTCGTCTATATGAACGGTGAAATTTTAAAATATTCGACTTATCCGTATTTTAAAACGACGAGTGCCACGACATGAAGAAAATATATCATACCGTGTCGTCGACGTAGGCGGCCCAGAAGCGAGCGACGGCGCGCTCGTGCGGGTTGGTTGGGAGGAGGGATGGGCCGGCACCGACGAAGGCCTCGTCGATGTACTGCAGGATGACCGACGACTCGCAGACAGGCTTGCCGCCGTGGATCAGCACCGGCACCTTGTTGTGGACGGGGTTGGACTGGAGGAGCAGCTCGCTCTTACTCTTCAGATTCTCCTCGACGTACTCGTAGCTGACGCCCTTGAGGCGGAGCGCGAGCTGCACTCGCAGGACGAACGGGCTCGCCCACATGCCCAGCAGCTTCACCTCGTCCTCTCCTCCGGCCATTGCTGGTTTCTCTAACTTGGAACGTAGCTGGTGTTTTGTTCAATCCGTTGCCTAGCTTCTTGGTGTTTGAGTGTTGATCGACTGTGGAGGATGGAAAGGACGAGCGGTATTTATAGACTGCACTAGCAGTAGCAGAGCAGCGATCTCTCCGCTAAAATGATACGGAGTACAACTTCTTTGGTTGTATAAATGCTACTTAATTATTCTGATTAACTTCTGCAATTGCGTAGCCTGACATTGGAACCATCTAGAATTCTTTGACTCTGGACAAGTATGACTCAATCTTTACTAGCATATATCATTTGGCAATCTGTTTGTTTTCCATGAAGATATTGTATACTGATTAAACAAACTTCAACCAGACAAAAACTTTTTGGTTTGTCAATAGGCGACATAAAATACAGTTCGCGTAGACTGAATGAAGAGGTTTGACTTTTCTTCAAGAAGCCTTTGAAGTCATTGCCTACGTATTGCAGGCTTGTAGCACAAGCTCATGTATCCGACATTAGTGCTTTAGTAAGTTTTTTCGCAATAGTACGTGAAATGATCTGATCACCGACGTATATTTATGTTTGACCCAGTGGGAAGTCGCTAGACAGAGAACACTAATTTTTATTTTTATTTTGTGTTAAATGATATTTGCCTTTTCTCACAAGAAATAGAAGTCAATGTCTGTTTTTTTTATTATCCTGTCGTGATTGAATTTTTCTGGACCGCTGGATGAAAATTCACCAGCCGAAAGCCCCAGATTAACCCTTAGCCAAAAGCCTTAACAATCTCATCCATCTAATAAACATCACACCCTATCTTTGGACACTACCACTAATCTCTACCCACACACCCACTCCCGCGCCACAACATTTAGCCTCATTGGCAGCCCTCCGATGCCGGTGAGACCCACCTTCCAATGCCAACCCCACCACTACCTCCGCATCTCTTGCTACGGTCTCATCTTCTTCATTTGGCGTGGATCCGCCCCCCCAACTTTTGCCAATCGCCACATCAACTAACCCTGCATCCAAACTCTAACCTCAGCGGTGGCAATGAGAATAACGTCACCGGAGAGGATGAAGACGACGACTATATTGGGGGAAGAGATGAGCGGCAAAAATTCCCACATTAATTCAAACATCTAAAAGTTCTTACATTTATCGGAGAGAAGAGAAAAATATATGCACCGCTTATTTTGTTGGGGCCATATTACACACTGGTTTTAGAGAAATATATATAAAGATCCACACTGCTTTTTGGTGGTATCAGATTGTAACGGTGCATATTAGTGGTAAGAAAAAAATGTCTATACCAATTATTTTGGCGAAATCAGATTATAACAGTGTATGTTAGTTACCTAGAGAAAAAATCTACGTCGCTTATTTTATTGAGACCAGATTATTATGTTGTAGATTAATAGAGAATATCATCCACAAGTCATATAGAAATAATAAATCTAGCCACATAAATGATAGCCACATAAATTACAGGAATCACTCCGCTAATTCCTTCATATCTCCCAACCCAAATGGTCACAATCTTCTACTAGCTTCAATGTTGGCCACTCAAATTTATTTTTGTGGCGAGAACAAAAGTTGAGCGCGGGTTTACCTTTTGGTTTGAATAATTGTACCGGGAAACAAGTTTGCACAGTCACATTAGTTTTTCTTTCTAGCTTGTGGTGCTTGTAAAGGAATTTGCAAGTCTGAGATTTCGCATCGAGCTCGGCTAGAGCGAATGGAAAGAGCTTTATAAGGATATCAGAGGTCAGCTTGTAATATTGGAAATGCTATAGTGGTTGAACCATGTTGAATGCTACAAACTTCTCTCTTGTAACAATGCTATACGGTCGAGTTATAGAAATATTAGAGTAGTCCAACAACGACCGTGAGTAAAATTCCATGGAATCATTGTTTTGTTTTCGTGTACTTATTGCAGAGTTCCAAGAATCAAAACTACTAATGCCTCTTAGCCAATTAAATGTAGAAGTATGACGTCGCTTAGTTTGCGGTTGCTGATATGTATCATGTTAAATTTATTTTATAAATTGTTGTGTAAAAATAGTTGCAAAAATTAATATCATGTATGCCAAACCAGATTATTATCTAACTATCTCCTAGAATACACCAAAATGAAACCACTAGATGTATAGTAAAGATGGATATAATTTTCTGATAGCCCAAAAACAATTTTAAGTCCGCAATGCCAAGCACCCTTCTTTTGGTTGTGACAGATATAATTTTTTGCCACTACTATACAGTAGGTCATCACAGACTTCTCATCACAAGTGGTTATCCAAAAACTATCTCTGCTGAAATATATCACAGACGATTCGCAATAAGACCCGCCTGGGTTAACTTCCAGCAATGCGAACTGCCTGTGATGACCAGATATCACAGGCGGTTTTAACTAAGAAGTGCCTATGATGTCGGATTAGCATATCATATGTCGGATTAGCATATCATAGACGGTTTTCAATAAGAATCACCTGTGATGAGTGGCATATCATAGGCGGTTTTATTTGAAAACCATCTCTGATAATATACCCATTTATTATCGGCTGACAGACCCGAGCCTTGTTTTCAATTTTCAGTTCTTACACAGTGGTGGTAGGAACTCTGGCTATGTTATGGCTTGGAGCCCAATTGGTCCAAAAGAACCATGGATTTGAGGGAGATATTACATATCCATTTTATATTGGTGATCTAAGGTTAGAGGTTGGTTTAAAAAATTAAAAAATTTGGTAGAGCTAGCTTGGCGAAGAGAGAGAATATAGATATAGAATTTCGTGTATGGCAAATTATATTTGTTTTTGTTGATTTTGAGGCTATTAATTGAGCATGTTGCTAGCTATTTAGGGTGAAAAAAATAGAATTTGGATGGTTCAGATATTATGAAAGACATAAGTGTAGCATATATGAATAATTCATTATTTTAGAATTGATTTACCTTATTCATTATTTAAGTTCTACTTCTCATAAATAAATATTGTAATTCTCGGTAGTTTATATGATATGAAATATTGAGAATCTTTTGATATAGTCAAAAATCACATATTAATGACATGATTAATTAACATTCTGTTTATTAATTAAGTCTTAGATTAAGTTGTACTTGTCATAAATAAAAAATTTAAATTATTGGTAGCTTGTATGTTTGGTAAATAGCAACCTTGTGAATTAAATAGAATATTGGTAATTAATCTTTACATATAGTCAAGACCGACATATCAATGATGGTATTAATTAATATTGTATAAATTAATTTACACTCTCGGTAGGTACTTTGTGTCATAGATATATAGTAAACCTCAACATTTAATATGAACTAAATTTGCTTTTATGTGTCATGTAGATGGACCACGATCATCTGATGAGATGTTGCACCATATGCAGAAGGGAACTGTGATATGCGGGAGTATGAGAAATTCAAGATCTTGATGAGGGAGTTAGAGAAATCTTTGTTCAAGGGATGCAAGGCGACGTACACGAAGTTGTCCTCCATGCTTGAACTACTGAACTTGAAGGCAAGCAATAAGTGGTCTAGCAAGAGTTTCACAACGCTATTAGATCTCTTATCGGCATGCTTCCAAAGGAAAATGAGTTACCCACAAATACGTACAAAGCCAATAAGGTGTCATTGTCCCTTGAATGTAAATACAGTAACTACATGCTTGCGTGAAAGACTGTATCCTCTTCCATAAGAATATGTTAATCTCCATGCATGTCCGTGTGCAAGTCATCTGATACAAGTGTAAAGATCAAGCAGATGAGTATGAGGTGGACAAGGTGACGAAATGGACTCCAACTAAATTCATATGGTATGTACCTATAATTCCCCGTCTGAAGTGTCCATTTGTGAACCCAAAGGATGCAAAACTGCTGCATTGGCACGCCGAGGAGCGCAAGAATGATAGAAAGACACCCTGCTGATGTCATCCAGTGGAGAAAAATCAATAGGAAATTCCATGAATTTAGCAAGAAACCAAGAAACATAAGGTTTAAATTGAGCACGAATGGAATAAATCTTTTCTCAAACATGAGCAGTCGTCATAGCAATTGGCCTGTGAATCTATGTATCTATAACCTTCCTCCTTGGTTGTGCATGAAACATAAATATATTATTATGTCAATACTTGTGCAAGGACCAAAACAACCTGGAAATGATATAGATGTTTTCCTGGAGCCATTGATGGATGATCTCAAAAAATATGGACTGACGGGGTAGATGTATTTGATGCGCATAAGCGAGAGAACTTCAATCTGTGCAACTTGCTATTTTGCATCATAAATTATTATCCTACTCTTGCTAACCTTTCGGGACAGAGTACGAAAGGGGGAAAAACATGTATGAATTGCTTGAATCATACCGCGAGTGTGTGGCTTAAGCACTCGGGGAAAACCATGTAGATTGTAGGTTCCTTTGACGAGATTACCTGTACCGTCGAAGGAACAATCAATTCAATGGAGGAAACGAGGACCATACACCTCCCGGGTAATTTAGTAGTAAAGATGTTTATGATATGGTTAAGAATATCAAAGTTATGTATGGGAAGGGAAGGAAAGTCAAGGCTACACGTGAGAAATCTGTGTGTAAGAACAGGTCGATAGTCTGGAACTTATCTTACTAAGAGCACTTAGAAGTTCGTCATTGTATCGATGTTATCCACGTAGGGAAGAATGTATGCGATAGCGTGATTGGTCTGTTATTAAATATCAAAGGGAAAAAAGGATGTCTCAAAACACGGCTTGACTTGCTCGATATGGGAATCAGAAATGAGTTACACCCGAAAGAGACTAATACCGGCCAGACGTTCTATATACCTGCTTGTTGTACACTGTCCAGGGCTGAGAGAACAAACCTGTGTCAGTTCCTAGATGGTGTGAAATTTTCTTCCGGCTACTCCAAAATTAGAAGACTTGTTTCGATGGGAGATTTAAAATTGATTGGCTCTGAAGTCTCATGATTGTCATGTGTTGATCACGCGGCTGCTCCTGGTTACGGTTAGAAATATTCTACCTATCAAGGTCCGAGAGACAATCATGAGATTATGTTCTTTCTTCAACACAATTTCTCAGAAGGTCAGCAATCCTTTCGATCTAGGTGCTTTTCAGGAGGAAGTGGTGAAAACTCTATGTCAGCTTGAGCCTCATCGTTCTTCGATATCATGGTTCATCTCATTATTCATATTGTGAAAGAGATTAAATGGTGTGGGACCAGTGTTCCTACGTAGCATGTATCCATTTGAGAGATACATGAGAATTCAAATGCATGACGTGCAAAACTAATCTCGGCCGAAGGCAGCATTGTCGAAGGCTATGAAAGAAAAGAGGTCGTCGAGTTCTACATCGAGTACATGGTTGTAGTAAAATTGATAGGTTTGCCACAATTTTGCTATGAGGAGAGGCTTGAGGGTATCGAGGACTGTCGGCAAGAAAAATATCGAAGCTCAACAAAAGGTTCACAGTCAAGCTCATTTCACGGTCTTATAACACATGATTGTAGTGGGTCCGTACATCAACTAGCACAAGGCAAAGCTCTGAAAGGATATTCAAAAACGACGGATGCTTGGGTGATAAAAAAGCACAATCATCGGTTCAACAGATAGTTATATGAGCAACATCATGGTCTATCGTTAGATGGCTCTACGCTGACATGGTCGGCAGAAGGAACATCATTTACAGTTATGACATGACAAGAGATAAATATAAATTGGTACTCATTTTATACGAGAAATCCGGATCAGAAGAGCACAAAACAGAACAACGATGCACGCTCAACCTTACAAGTCTTACATACAAAGGTGAACCATTCGTACTTGCAAATCAAATTGTCAAATCCCCTATGTAACCAACCTATGAAATAAAAGACGACACGTATTTAGCGACTTAAAAATAAATATTGTTAGAGTCGAGGATGTAATAAAAGAGAATGAGTACAATTAATTTGACAAGATATCTTCTTCTCAAGATAACATTATGATCGACGAAGAATCAAGTGTAGACAAAACAACCTACTTACACAATAATTATCATGAGTGACTCATATTTTTAGCAAAATAGAAACGCAGTTATGTGAATTTCACAATGCGATGTTGGAGGACAGGAAGATGCAGCACTGGACTGGGTAGTGCTGATTCGTCAAACATACATCTCTCCTTGTCTTTTAGCCTTGGTTCTCGTCACAAATTAATAAAAAAATAAGACGGCAACGGAGCTTGTTCTCACCACAAATAACCGTAAGGACGGCAACAGTTATCATCAATATTTAGGTAAACATTTTTTGAGTAAACCGCAGGTGACACACGAAAGCCCAGTTAATCGGGGACCTAACCGTGAATTGAGTTAACTACATGACTTCCAAGAAACACTTCCACTTCCAGTAAACTCGAAGCTGCAACCAGAGCTGACACAGATGCTCTGTTTGATTGAGTCATTCAGCTAATATACATCAGTGACATATTCAGATGATGAAACTGACATAACAAGTATCATTCGCTTCTGCCGGCCAGACAAGCAGATCAATTAAACATACTCGGTTGCAAGCAGCTCGATATCAGTAATAAACATCACGGATAAACATGCAGGTTATCATGTCAGTTTGCAGGTTCAGCCGACTCTTGCAAACTAGGACATATGACGACACATAAAGCAGCAGCCTTACAGAGTCTGTGACAATATCTGAATAATATCGTTATTCAGTATTCACTCATGCACTAACAGTAACAACCTGCATGAACTTTAGGACCCAGCATAGATAATAAGCAACAGACCGGTTTCTTCGCCTATGCTCCAAGGCACATACTGCATTATTTCTTGCTACGCAGCTTAGTGCCAAGAGCCCTCTCAAGCTTCCCAATTATCTGATTGTTGGGAATCGCCTTGCCAGACTCATACTCTTGGATCACCTGTGGCTTCTCATTAATCATCTGTTAAAACAGAACATATCTTAGATGGAGGTAATAGTGTATGTCCCATGTAACCAGAAAATCAAACAAAGCTTTTCTTAGGGGAATGCAATTTGAGAATCCTATGACTACTAGGTACCTGAGCAAGCTGTGCCTGGGTCATCTTCTTATCCAGCCTTGCCTGCATGAGGTTTTTCTTCAGGTCACTTGAGACACGCTCATCTAGCATCAGGTGAGAGCACAAGGAATTAGTACAGTACTAAAAAAAAAGCGTCACCACGTAATAGCAACGTATATGTAATTTGAATGAAGCATGTTGGGGGTGAAACTGAGAACAACAGAATCTGATCCACTATGAAATTTCATGTGCACAGATATACTCGGCAAAGGACAAACAAATAAGTTTCCCATTTTAAGAGATGATACAAGTTACATTTGCTACCATAAACAATTCATACAAGGTTGTCGCCTTGACAGTGTTGATATCTAAAGAGGCCATCCTGATACTTCCGTCACTTCAATGTCATCAAAAATGCAAACAAGTGATAACCTAAGTCCCCATCCCTCCTATCCATACATGAAAATTCATCTTGTACGGCTCAAGCAACACAGAAATTTTCAACTGATATTACAAAAATAGTTTCGAGTTTTCACCATCCACAACGATTTGGCTGATTTGCCTTAGAAGATATGAAATAAGAAAAATCCAGAATCTCTTCTCTGTGATGATAATGCCAAAAAAAATCTCAAGTTGACTCATCTGTCTTTTTTCCACTGAGCTTGGTTATTTGAGGCTTCTTGATTATCCTCTTCCCTATTTTGGATTTCCTTTGTGTGCACGTTTGTTCAACAAGTAAATAAATAGAGCAAAAAGATCCTCAGTAAAAGATACACATTAAGGGCCTTTTTGACTTGCAGTAATCATGAAGGAATTTCACAGGAAAAAGTTCAATTCTCAGGAACAGGGAAAATTTCCCACAAATCAAAGAGGCCCGAAAATTGACTTTAGCTTGGAAGTTCGCACAAATATAAGCTCTATTATGACATAGATTGGAAGGGAATTTCGAACATGTTCTTGCATACGGCAGATGGAAGTGGTGACACTCTGAAGATTTCAACACGAAACAATTTGGTTCACAATTACCTAAGTCAACATGGCCCTCATCATTCTATGTGGTGGTACTGACGTATACCACCCAATACAATTATGCATTCCAACCTGACAGCTTTTCTACCAGCACAGAGGTTTCATCTTACAATATCTCGAAGTATAGGAAGACCGATAAAAAAAATTCAGGTGTGTCTGGTTGATACACCTAATAACAGGTACAATTATCTCAGATGTTTTTCTTATCAAAACTTGGCTAATTTGTCGGCAAACAATTTGATGATCAAATTTTCGGACTCACTAGCAAGGCAATTTGAGCACCAACCAAGCAGCATCCTCTGTGCCAAATGAAATACAAGTCAAGTATTGTCAACATTACCAGGATTTAGCAAAGATAGCTTAGATAGGCTTCAAACATTCTTTAGCATGTGCTTGTTTTGAAGACTATGGGTGCCAGAGTTCAGTTGCGTTCCACGAATTTGGCTTGCAGTTAGTCTGCTACAGAAATTTGTCAAGATTCTGCAATTTATTTTCTTACCAATCAATTCACGGGCGACCAAAACTCCATGAGCAAATTTTGGTATCGCCGAATTTCAGCACATATGGAACAGTATCAATTGGACAAGAGCCAAACCAGCCCCAAATCCCATGGGACAACCTAAATTTGGCAGCAAACCCAACAATAGAAAAATAAGTAGGGCGTGGCCAAAATTCAGTATAGTAAGTTAGAGCTGCCAAAACAATCAATTTTTGCAACCTTCAGTCATGCTAAGTTCAACAATAAAGGGTTATTGGAATTTAACCCCTCTTAAGTGAACAATCGATATCTAAGTGCCAACTGCACTGCTCATTATGTTTCTATTTACAGTGCTCATGACAGGACGAATTTCTCATCAAAAGGTGATGACGGAGGTCATTCCCTGTCAGGGTAAAGTTTGAGTACTGTAAATATAATTAATGGTTAAAAACTCATTGGCCTTTTAAATACGCTAAAACTATGTTTTTTCTCCTCATAGGCTCTCTAGGTACAACATTTCTCTAACTGTCACAATAAAAAAACTCCAAATACTACCAAGCCAAAGAAGTTACTTCTCCACATTCAGGTCGACCATGCATGTACCTTCCTCATACGAACATGTAGACTGATTGTGAAACCTCACAACATTCACAAGTGCAGTCGTAAAAAAAAGATAAATGTCTAAACGAGATATAACTCATTTCAGTAAATATTCAACAAACATATCAATGAAAAAGACTATCAGACGCTTACTCTACAACAACTGTTACAAATGTCGTTTGTTATCATAAGCTGATGCAACATCAAAAACTGATGCCATCCACAAAACTATATAAGTAGAATATGTCCAGAGGAGCATTCTTTTCATGAGGGACAAACATTCAGAGACTACAAAACAAATAATAAGATAACCATGTAAAATATGTATTCTTCACCTCTTCGGCATACATATGCAATCTTCAATAAAAATTATGATACACAGTCATAAACAAACTATTGTACAAACATACTGAATGATAACTGTACAGGCTCTCTAATGAGGGGAATTAAGGAATCAGGACAGTAAACAGACTTCGACACAACCTCATTGGCATCTAGTTCAAGATAACAAAACGTGAAGTTTTTGCCACAACAAAACATTACCCTACCAAATGATTTCAACTCCACAATAAACCACCCCACCAAATATGTACACAGCAGCATACTCCCTCCAACCGGTCTCCTAACATATACATGTAATATTTTGTCTAATTATCATAGAATAACCCTCCGTACACTACCAAGCCAAACAAATTACTTCCCCGCATTCAGGTTGACCATTCATGTAGAATGCTCACACAAACATGTAGACTGGTTGTGGAACTACAACACTCACAGGTGCACACTCATAACAATATGTGTCAAAAAATATATAACTCAGCAGTTCAGAAAATATTCAACATCCATAGGAACGAGAATGACTATATTAGTTGAGTGCTTGCCGTTCACACAACATCTAATACAAGTGCAAGTTGTTATCACAAGCTCATGCAACATCCTAATAGCACAGAAAAGTTTCCAAAACTGAAGCAAGATTTCCATGACCTAGAAGTAGAATGTGGAAAAAAGCACTCTTTTCTATCAGCTACGTCCATGAGGGAAAAACATTCAGAGGCTACAACTACCGCCAAATAAGAAGGGCATAAATATGCAATCTTCAATATAACCATGATACACAAACAACTGTATAAACATCCTGAGTGCCAATTGCAAGGTTTTGGTATGAGGGTTAGATTCCCTGTCAGTGTAACTAGGGGCATTCAGGAATCAGGAAGCAAACAGAGTACACCGCAACAGCTTCAGCATCTAGTTCAGAAGTGAACTTTTTCCAGAACAACTCAATGCCGCCATATACCAAATTTCTATACGGCAGTACAACATTCACAATGGATGTATGAGCACATAAGCATAAGAAGAATCCGTTAATGGATGAGATGGTGGGAGATTGATGATTGCTCACGGGCAAGGTTCTCAGTGTCCTCGTCGAGTCTCTTGGTGTTGAGGGACGTGCCGCTGGACGCCGCCTTGTTCGTCCCAGCGTTGACTGCAAACAAAACAGCAAGTCAGCCATGGATCAACGGAAAACCGAGATAAAGAACGTTAAAACGATCGAAACCATCGTAGCCTACACTATGAAAATCGTCAAGAAAAGAAAAAAATAAGAGAACAGTTTTTACGTAAGGCACAAAGAACAGTAAACAAATCGGATAAAGAAACCCTAAAAACCAGAGTAAATAAAATCGGATAAGAAACCTCAAAGACAGGGACCAGCAGGACCGATCAAATATTTCCCCAACACTAGGTAAAGAAGCCGGGAAAAACCAGGAAGAACCCCAAGAAAATCTATAGAAACAGCAAAAGAAAAACGAAACCCTCCGCATCCCAATCAATCGAACAGCACAGGCGGCGACAAGGATCGAGCGAATCCAAACAAAACCCTAATAGATTCCACGGGAGAAGAAGAGGGGTAAATCGAAAGCCGTACACTTCTTGGTGGTGTCGATCTCGGCGCCCGAGCGGCGGGCGGCGTTGACGGCCTTCTCATCCTTCTTGGCGGCGGCCGTTGGCGCCTTCTTGCGCACCACGACCGGCTCCCAGTCCTGCCTGATCGGACCAATCCCGGCCATCTCGCTCTCTGACTCTCCGGTCCCAAAGGGCAGCCTCTCTCACGCGGTCTCAAGACTTCGCAGACGCAGCTACGCAACGCAAGGGATGGCGGAGTCGGAAGACCGAGGAGGAGGAGGAAGAAGAAGATATGGAGCAAGATGAGAGAAGATTCTGGACTCACGACTGATAGGTACAGGGGGATATTTTGTAGAGGGACAAAACTTATCGGGATAACTGACAGGTGGGACCGCATTGTGTTGCTCCCTGGTAGGACCCAGATGTCAGTCTATAATTTTCTGAAGAGCTGTCGATATTCCAGATTTATTTTCTTTGGTTGCCTTTCTTTTAGGGCAGATTCCATGGAAAATCACTGGGTGCACACGGGGGCATGTGCACTCATTAGTTTTGGTGAATTTTAATTTCACATATAAATTTTAAAAAAAATCTAAAAAAATTCATATCGGTATATAATGAAATGAAGTATACACAGTTAAATTTTCGAAAAATAATATGACCATTTGCGATCTGTGCAAAAAAAAACAAATATGTGCATATGGCCCCTTGGTACTGTTTATGCTATCCAAGGTGTGTTTTTATTTTTTTTGCACAGGTCACAAATGGTCATATTATTTTTTTAAAATTTAACTATGTATACTTCATTCTATCATATACCGGTATGAATTTTTTCAGATTTTTTCGAAACTTGTATGTGAAATTAAAATTCGCCAAACTAATGGGTGCAAATGCCCCCGTGAGCCAAAAAACCGCACTCAGATTCCATTCTCTTCTCATTGCCGTGACAGGATTTGATCCCTGTTTGGATAAGGTACGGCCCGTTATGCAAGTGTAAACCTCCGCGGCCCGCAAACAAACCCTACTGGGCTGTAGAAGCTGCTTGGGCTGGCCTAGTTACTGCTTACTGCTAAAAACACTCGATTTGCTCAAAAGAAAAAGAAAATAGGGGAGAATAGACTACTCGGTCATCCAACTTTCGATCAAGGATCAGTTTGGTTCCTCAACATTTAAAAGGACCAGTTTGCATGGTGCCACGCCGTGCACACCCCGTTATACTTTTAAGCGCTATAAAAAATAAAAATAGAATATATTATCTCGTTAGTGAAATCTCAGAAAGTCAGACATATCCATCTTTACTTAACGAAAAAGATTCATCTTTGCTATTCAAACTAGTAAATTAATTTATTTAACAAGCTATCCTTTTCAAATCGAAATAAGAGTCCAATATTTAACCTTCAAATAAAAGGCTTTTCCTTTGCTAGAAAATTTTAAATGACTATTTTGGGAAGCTTAGCAATAATCACGCATTTATTGATCATATATGTCCACTTTTACTATCATATACTCATTAATTTATTTGCCAAACTATATAAAACTAAGGGTTTCATTATATTTAACGTATGCTAGAAAATCTTGAATATCTATTTTAAAAGCTTTAGAAATATTCACAAAAATAATTAAGATAAATTGTTAACATATTTATTTAATTAACTTGTAATAAAAAGACAAAATGAAAGAAAAAGGAAAAGACATGCTAACACACTAACACAATTACACATATACAAACACACATAACACAACCAGGTTGTGCTCCAACACATCCTGCCCACACACATGTAAGCTGTCACCTCTTACTCCCACCTTCGGATCTCATTCTCTCCTCCCTATATACCGACACTTAAGTACCTCTGCCTCCAATTCTTCACTGCCCTCGCTTGGAAACTTTGGGATCTAGAAGTAAAATTCCATAATAGTCTAATAAGGACCAACTCCAAATCACTTTTTGTGAGATGCGGAAATAAAAATGATGAAATGAATTGCAATGCATGAGCTATATGCCACCTTTCTTGGAATTTATATAGATAGAATAATATATCTAAAAATATTTCATAATTTTGGAAACTTTTCCAAGACTTATTTTGGTTTTAATTTACTATTTAATCACCATATTATGTGCAAATTAATATTAGTCATTGTTTTTCTTTAATGAGTACAAACACTAATACACAGTGCATACATGTCACATGCACCTAGGCCCAAACCAACGTACACCATACAACTCACACATGCACGCACACTCATTTCTCTCGTCTCTCTTACAACGCCCTTGATCTCTTACTCCTCTCTGGTTCACGAAAGAAAAATCACCGCCACCTCCACCGCTCAAATTCGGCCACCACTGAGACGCCGGCGACCACACCCCCGTGCTCTCCTCGACCTACTCCGATGTTTCCCCACCGCTGCCTCGTCTCTCTGCTCTTGCTTATGCCTCAGTGGCTAACCTAGCTCGTGCGGCTCGGGTTCATGGCGCTGCGGTGGCTAGGCGTGGTCCTCTCTTTCCAGTGGCGATGCCGTGCTACCGGGATGGCATCGTGTACGCCTGCGACGACGACCTCATCACTACCGCTGCCCCACCTAGGGTTTGGGCCCCAGGAACCTCGGCTCATGCCGTCTAGCCTTGGGTTCGGTTTAGCGGTGTGACAGTGGTGTGCGCAGCCTCGGCGTCCTTTCTCTTCGTCCTCTACTTTGACAGCCAGGTATCCTTTTTCCCTCGGCTCATTTAGTGGCTTCCAAGCTTCTTCCCACCTTACTAGCACTGGAGTTGCCGAGGTCCTAGTGCAAGAGCGTACAAAGAGGATGTTCCATCCCAGGAGATGGAACTCAGCGCCGGGGCTTGAAGATGACAAGCATGAGATCCCAAGCAGTCCAAATCCAAACTCCAATAGAAAGATTCATATCCATCTCAGTATTGCTCAGCCCCTTTGCTTCAGCATCTCCCTCTTTTATGTTTTGGTAATGGTTCTCATGTACCTTTTGCTCTCATGCTAACATTTGATCATATCTTGATAAGAGATTTTTTTTTCTTCCACCTCACCTCTCTTTTAATCTGTCTTAGCTACCTACTCAAAATAGCTTGCACTTCTCTTGTGGCTGTGTGATTCACTTGTTTCCTTTGTCCAACAATTACATAACTTGTGAGGAAAGTCCATACTCCTCCATGAGATGATCATGCAATGGCAATGTGAAGCAACGCGCCCGAGGTGAAGTAAGGGAACAAGAGCACGTGTACTGAGCCTAGTCGAACGGCGGAGATGCATCGACAGCGGGCAACAGGGTGAAAAGGTGCCCACCAGGAAGTCCAAGTTAGAATGAAGGGCAACCGGATGGACCTGATGTCCATGGGAGTTCGTGGTAGCAAGCAAAGCACAGAACTAGGTCTTTCAGGGTCACTGTAAGGCTTTCATGGGCTTGCAAAATGCCTGCCTAGGGCCCAAAAATATGTATGGCCAGGCAAAAATATGTATGGCCAGGAATGAGCCACGTAGGCTTAAACAAGAGGAAAGGGCGGCAAAGTGCCGAGGACAGCAAAAGTTGTAGTTGTGTGTCTACAAGTGTGGTGTTGGTTACCGACTGGAGATATGCTCGATTTTTCTTTTTGAGAGGAATATGATTACAAACTCTTGGTAATATGAGCTCAAGATGTACAGTACAATCGAAACTTAAGCTTGAAGTGGGTTCCTTTTCCTCAGAATTTTCACCAAAGGACTGCCTCGACAAGTGACATTAAGTATGGGAGAAACTAGATGACACCCCGCGCGTTACCGTAGAACTTTCTTGATATTCATGAGTAAGCATCCGTGTAGTAAGTAAGAAGAATGTTTGGATTAGTAATATGACAAGTGCAATTTATTGTATGACTGCAAGTAGTAATATGTAGCAGAAACTATTTGTCATTGTTGGTATGGGTGCCTTCATCGGTTAGAACAACCTGGAGATGCGGTGTTCCCTTTTTTATGTAATCAGAGAAGTAAGCGACAGCTGATGGATGATCATCAGAGAGTTGGTTGACAATGTTTTTCATGGACGATTTTTTGTTTTCATGTTATGAATGTTGGTTGTCTTGTGGTATTCTTTATTTTTGAAATTGCATCGACGTATTTCTTGTGAGCTTCTCTTGCTGAAAGAGTCAAAGAAAGGGGCGGAACATTGTTTGATGAATCCGGGGGTCTCGTAAATGTTCAAACTCCAAATAAAATAATTTTAAATAATTGAAGTAAAGGGTAATATTTTACCTAGAGTGAAAGAGATATGTATGTTATTAATTAGAGTAGATGCGTTGAGGTGAAAAGCAAATGTATAGCAAGTCATTTTTCGTTGGGGGTACCTGTTGCTTCCGTGTTGATTCTCCATGTACTCTGCCAAGGAGACTATTGCTGGTGGTATGAAAGATGGAGCGGTAGGAAGAAGAAGTGTATTGGTTAATGTTATACAGATGTGTCAGATGTGTGTCGGAGTTTGTAAGGCTAACTGCAAGGTCAGTGTTATTGTTATTGTTAATAAGGAATTAATTGATGAATGAATTTGTGTAGTAACTTTTAATTGAAATGTTTGTAATTTTTCTTCTGTACCATTATAGCCAAGGAATCAAGTGAGCGAGAGTAAAGTGGCTGGCGGTAAAAGCCAACATAGTACAAACAAATGCACGTGTGCACCACTTGCTGTAATAATAAAAATAGCAACTCCTATTGTGGTGTGCGTAATTATTTTTGTACAGCAGAAGCTGCTTTGACTTGTACATGCACTGTGCACTGTGCACTGTGTTTAACCATCTTTGTGAGTAATGCACTGTGCAGGAGAAAAGAGAGAGGCAACACAGGTAGAGCCGTAGAAATAGCCATTAAGGTGACACTTCAACTTTCCTAGCATCTGGTCATCTATGTTATTTATGAACAACGTAAAAGGCCTTGTTGTATAGCATGTGTTGTATAGCACAACAACATTTAAGATAGGTGAATAAGAATTGGAAATCAATCATTTCCAATTATTTAACTGATATGGAACATATCAACGCAGATACATGTAATCGCATGCGATGATATATATATATATATATATATATATATATAGATATATATAGTTAGTTTTGTACTTATAAAAACAAATAAATATAAAAACATTTATTGGTTACAATAGGAGCTGATCAATGTGATCAGTAACTATTAGTGTAGACAATTATTATATAGGTAACCGAAGGCAGTGAAGCATATATGTTGTTGGTAGAGTACTGGATGTTGCCCCGCATGTTTTGAAAAATTAGCATCGTTAGTAAGGTATTAGGCCTCTCCCAATGTACAGATGTTTAGATGAGGTGCTAAGTGCATGAAAGAGCTTAGCAACTAAACTTCCCAATGCATAGGTGCTTAGCTTTTTATAGCTAAACTTTTTTCATTTAATTATTTAGCAACTAAACTCCCCAATGCATAGATGTCACATAGGCGTTTTGCATAGGTCCGCGCGCTTAGCATCGTTTCTTTCTGGGGTCACCAAAGTGCTCTCTCTCCTCCTTAATTACTTTGCCATGTTAGTTTTTTACCTATGTGGCATTCTTAGCATCTGTATACCGTGGAGCACTGGGAAGGGCCTTAGAGCAAGTAGGCAAATACTAAAGCATGCATTCATCATGTGTGATTTATGTTATTAAAATTATCTTTGATATATTTTTTCCAGTGGTTTCACTCAGCTCGTCTTGAGATTTTTCATGCGTTGTTGTTGTCCGTAGCGGTGCATAAGGACGAAAAGTGAGAACTGTATCGAGGAGCATTGTGTTAGAGGCTTTGAGAGAGCATCGTTGATAGAGGGTTTGAGAAGTAGTACGATAGAGGGTTTGAGAAGTAGTACGTACTCTTTCTTGTATCGTTCGACAGGAGTAAGAGCAAGTTCTTTCTCATTGATGTTGATGTTGTAGGACGCATAGAGGGAACGGCACGTCAGCATATGTATTTAAATTTATATATATTACATATGTGGAGAATACTAGGATTTACCTGTTAGGACGTTGATTTGTTGAATTCTCGTCGGAAATGATGGCTGGGTTGTCATCACGGTTTTCATTTAGTGACCTGCATCAATAGAATTATTTAAAGAACCCATATGAAGCATAAGATAGCTTTGCTGTTATTATCTTCAGTAAAATCGATTCTTGGTTTCGCGCCGGAGCTTCTGGGGGAAATCCTTCTTGGAACAATATTTTTGAACCAAGGAATTCAATTGGTATGGAGGTCTGTAAGTACTACCTGGTTTTGGTCCTTTCTGTGTCAACGGTTGCAGATGGACAAATTGGTGGTGTATTAACATGTGAGGCTTCTGGGTTACGGACAATAGGACTGTAGAGCAGTTTTCATGAAAAAGTTTGAATGTAATTTTTTTTTCGAATTTAGCTTGTACACTAAATTTGAGGGATAATGGCAAACCTTTGACTACTCATGGTGCTGAAAGTTGGAAGGGACAATAGGTGTTTGCTGTGTGGACACTGGAAATGTCTCATAGTTAAAGTTAGTAAGCAGGAGATACAAAGGTCATGAGGAGTATCTTTGGAGCAGGTAGCATGGGAATTAAGCCTGTACTGTCAACCGAGAAGCTTTTTATAGCACATAATTGATAGGGTATCTGGCGGGTGAATCAGTTTTTATTCCTATGAAGAATAATTTTGTTTTACCAATGGCATTACCGTCGACCAGTTCCAGCCGCGCTGCTCGACACAAGCTCCGGTCGCCTCCACTGCCCCGCCTGCTCTGGCCACCGCCACTGCCCCGATTGCTTCGACCGCGCCGCTCGAACCTCCTGCTCCGGGGGCCGTCACTCGACGCCGTGCTCCGGCCTCCACTGCTTGTGCCCTTCTCCGGCCGCCTCCATCAGGCCCCTTGCCGCCTCCAATTGGCCCCTTGCGGTATGGGATGTAGGGACCATGAGAGGAGCACGTGGCGAGTGTTGTGGGCTTTCGAGCGAAGGCAGCTCGAACGTCCGACGCGAACACTTTCCTTAAAAAAAACTAAGAACTAAAAGGAACCCAAAAGCACGGAAAAAGACATCAATGCCCCCAGCTAGTTACTACACTGTATTGGAGCCTCGAGGTCTTTGTGATGGTTTAGGCCCTGTTTGGTTAGGCTGTGGCTGTTGTAGAGCAGCTGTTGGCTGGCTGTTAGGAAAAGCTGCTGTGGCTGTTGACACCTGAGCCTGTTAACTAGGGTGTTTGGTTGAGCTGTAGCTGTTAGCTGTGTGCGAAGGAAATGTCTGAAATACCCCTAAAGTGCTGAGAGTACATACGTAAGCTGATTTGAGTGTATTTGTACGTATGGACGCTTGTGTTAGGGTTTTTCTTTTCGGATGGCTAAAACGATAAATGACAAATGATAAATAATAATAAAAAGATAAATGATAAATGATAAAAAAAGAAAAATGATACAAAATATCCCTAAAAATCTAATAAATACAAATACAAATAAAAAAAGAAAAATAAAAATAAAAAGGGGCCGGGGGAATCCGAAGGCCCCAGATACACCCCACGCGCCGCCCTCGGTGGGGTCGTCGCCGCCCCTCCCTTGGTCACGCCGCCGCCCTCGGCGGGGTGGTCGCCGTCGCCGGCGGCCATCTGGCTGCCGATCCCTCTCCGCCGCTCCCTTTCTCTTTCACCGCCAGCCCTTCTCCGCTGCTCCCTCTCACCAGCGGGCCACCTCCATGCCGGCTTCCCACACGCGCGCGGTCCGGTCCAGGTGCGCCGCGGTCGGAGGAGGGACGGTGGAGGAGCCCCGCGGTGCTACTGCGCCGCGGTCGGAGGTGGGGCGGTGGGGAGGGAGGGGAGGGGAAGAAGGGGGGCGGTCGCCGAGGAAGGCCGGGTGCGGGAGCTCGGTGAGGAAGAGCGAGGCGAGGTCCTCCCGGGTGGTGGCGGCGCTGCGGATGGAGTTCTTGATGCAGGCGAGCTCGGCGGGGGTGGTCTATAGCTGGATCTAGGTGGGGAAGAGGCGACGTCGGCGGGAGCGACAAAGAGGAGGTCGGCGGGAGGGGGTGGGTGGTCCGACAGGGAGGCGAGAAGCGACGAAGAGGAGGTCGACGAGGTGGGTCCACGAGGGAGAGGCGGCCGATGAGGAGGCGTTCGGCGGCGTCGCGCAGCGCGAGGAGGGGATGCGACCCGGAGAGGAGCTCGGCCGCGGTGAGCTCAAGATGGGCGACGGCGGGGTTGGGGGAGGAGGGGGTGTGAGGGAGACGGAGGGGATCGGGACTCGGTAAGGGCAATTGGCTATAATTTCCAATGGAAACGAAGGGCAAATCAAATACCGAGTTAAGTGGTGAGTGCGGGAGATTGCGGGAAGCTGGGTTGGACCGGCTTCTCTCCATGGCCTGATTTTGCACTGCACAGCTGAAGCTGCTGTTGCAGGAAGCTGGGCCAAAGCCGGCTGTTTGGTTGGGCTTCGGCTTTTTCCAATGGAAAGCCGGCCAGAAGCCCAACCAAACAGCCCCTAATTGTCTGTCTCAGTGTGATGGCATACCTTGCATAGTCCAAGTGAATGTAGTGGCATGTTTGCAAGGAGCCTATTTCTGGTGGCATCCGTACAAACTGAAAACAAAACAACGGCGTAGGTGCAATTTCTTTTTGTTGCCAAACAAGCCGCAACGGTAGTTTCCCCTCAAAACCCCCAAACCCTAGCACCCGCGATCATCCAGGCTCCAGCCGTCTCTGCCCTCTGCCTCCTCCACTCTCCCGAGTCCCATCCCTCGCGCTCGCATTTCGCTGTTGCCGTTCCCCTCCCCTCACCATCTGCGTCTCCGCGGTTGGTTTCAACCCCGCCGTAGCCGCAGATGGATTCCTCCTCCTCCTCCGCCGCCTCCCCGGTGGCGGGGGCAGCTCCGCCTGCTGCTGCTACGGACCGGAACATGTTCAGACCGAGGCTGCGGTGGCAGCCGGAGGTCGAGGAGTACCTCGCCTCCGCGTACGGCCGCGACCACTTCGCTCGCATCTCCGAAGCCCTCGCATGAGCCTCGCTAATCGCTTACTGCCCCTCCTTTCTTGAGTATTGTGTATTCTAGGTCCTCAAACTATTTCAGAGGTGTCACGTAGGTCCTCGAACTATGAAAATCGTCATCTAGATCCTCGAAGTTCAGTAAGTGTTCCATCCAGGTCCAAAACATGCTCAACCCCGTCTAACTGGCCACCTGGCGCCGTTGAGCGTTGCCACGTCGGACAGGGGGCTCGCCATTATCATCAACAACTACCGGTTAGACGGGGTTGAGCATGTTTTGGACCTGGATGGAACACTTACTGAACTTCGAGGACCTAGATGACGATTTTCATAGTTCGAGGACCTACGTGACACCTTTGAAATAGTTTGAGGACCTAGAATACACAATACTCCTCCTTTCTTCATTCGGTTAATTCCTGCTAATTTTATGGTCCTTGCTAGTTCTTGCTTTCGGTTTGCATGAGGGTAGTGGGAATGGATCCTTAGGTTCTTTCTGCGATAAGCTCCAAGATCTTGCTGCGCGCGGGCTTGGCCTTGACAGCCGGTGCTTATGCTTTTGTTAGTTTTGCGTACTTTAAAATTCTACCTGAGCAGCTGCTCTGATTATAATAAAAAAATGTTGGCCCAAGCAGAGGGAATAAGGGCCTCTTTGATTCAAAGGATTTTCGGAGGATTTAATTTTTCCTCCACAGGATGTTTGATTTGTAGGGATCGCTCAACCAAATTCCATAGGAATGAATCAAAGGAATTTCACAGGAATCTAAACATCCACTACTACCTCTTTTTTACAATCCTACGAATCAAACGAGCTCAATTCTTGTTTTCCAGTCCTATGTTTTGCACATGTATTCATATCATATCACTGAGTCTTATTTTTCCTGTTCCTGCATTTTTAGAATCATGCGAATCAAAGGCCTAAAAATGTCTTATCTGAAACAAGCTTAACTCTGAGACTATTCTACCCTTAAGTCGGTCAAGTATGACTCTGAATGGACGTGAGAATGCAATTTCTGTTAACAAACAGAAGCAAGACTTGGATATGATTATTATAACACCATGGCCCAAATTCGCTCAATACTAAGCCCACCCGTGGAGCGGGCCCACGTATACATAGCATCATTCTTACACTTTCGTCCTTGCTATGTGTAAAAGGGTTAACCTGGAGATGCTATATTTGGAGTACAAGCATATATATACCAGATCAACTCTATCTAAACTTTTCATGTGGGATTAATCCCATCACACATCTACACATGTGCCATGGGAGCCTCTATACTAACGGGCCGAGGTGTTACACTCACCCCTTTTTAGGGCTAACGCCTCAGCAGCACACCGATACACGACAAATGTTGACCAGGACCACCTGTCGGTACACGTCACGTGACGTGTGCCCTCCACAGACCCGCACATACTCGCATATAGTAGCAAGGGTTCATGCACTGATACCACCTGTAATACCCTGGCCCAAATTTGCTCAATACCCAGCCCACCTGTGGGGCGGACCCACGTATATATAGCACCTCTCTTACACTTTCGTCCTCGCTATGTGTGAAAGGTTTAACCTGGAGATGCTATGTTTGGAGCATAAGAATATATATGTTGGACCAACTCTATCTAAACTATGCATGTGGGACTAATCCTACCACACATCTACACATGGGCCACATGAGCCTCTACACTAACGAGCCGGGGTGTTATAACTGTGGAAGACCAATTTTTAATATCATGGCTAAAACACAACTAGAATTACTATTTTAAGATTTGCAGATACTTGTTTTGACTTTAGCCTTGCTATGTAGTTGTTCTGATATCTGAATGAAAAAAAGTCTTAGTGCATAGTAGTTATGTAAGTAATTTATTTGTGTATAAGTAAAAGCTTAAGATCTTTTATGTGATTGGGTTTAAGAGCGAAGAACAGGAACATTTAGGCTGGAGAAATATAAATCAAGACGTGGTCTTTTAGAGGAGCAGTGTGCAGTTACTTTGTCAATTTTTTATATATAGAATCCATCTTCAACTCACCAATATAGTGTGTTGATTGTTTAGTTGTCTGATCTCATGAATGCCTTTTAACTCCCTAGTTCATTCGGAGTGAAGACAAGTGATTTTCCAGAGAAGAGATGATAAACAAGACGATTTGAGGTTGAGAGTTAAAGCTGTGAGGTTGGAGCATATAACTGCAATAATTTCTTGGTTCAAACCCCACCCACTGAGCTTTACTGTGCAAGTTCTTTCTCTGCTTCCACCTATTATCGCAAAAACCATTTGTTAGCACATTTACTTGACTCACCTGCGCACTGACTGATGTCGAATTGGAGCATTTGGATGTTGCTAAACCGCAACGACACTTCCAGGATATTATGATTGTAATGAGGAGTTTTCTTGGAGACAATACACCTTGTTCTTGGCTTCTCGCACATTATACTATACATATATATTTTTATTATGTTTAGTCATTAGAAATCAGTGGAAAACTAGAGTGGTTCATGCTTCACCATGCAGCCAAGTAGAGATTGATGGTGGCAGTAGTAAGAGAAGCTAGTTCTGCAGTTTCGTGCCAATTTCCAATAACTGACAGGTATTAATGTTTTATTATGACTAGACTAACCATAACTTTCTTGATCAGGCATCCTTCTTGTTACTCTTGTATTCGTGTGAATACTCTGAAGTCTTCCACTGATAATGTCATGCAAAAACTGCTGGATTTGGTAAATCAAAATGAACTCTGTGGTGGGATTAATGGTTTGGAGATCAGTGAGCAGAATGGTGGAGAGCAAGCACATGAAGGGAGCTACCTGGTGCATAAGTGCCCGTATTCTGGCCTTGAAAATGTTTTATTTGTTCAAGGTTCAGGACCACATGTTCTGCACTACGATGGCCAACCTGGTCAATCTATCAAGGAGATAATTGTAAGTCGAAAATGTGCAGAGTCAGTTCTTCGAGGAGCCCAGGTATGGTTTCTTCTTCTTCTTCTTCTTCTCCTCTGTGTGTGTGTGTGTGTGTGTACTATGTAAGAGTATTATGCAGGAAATGTTTCCAAAAAATAGCTCCATAGCTAGTCCTAAAATAGGAGAATGAGAAGTAGCTTTGTTTGCTATTGGTCTTGATCTGAGTGGCTGATATAATCCATTAAAAGCCACCACCATCTTTCAAAAGGCGCTGTTAGTTATTCCTAACATGTTTGCTCTCAAACCCTTCCACCTAATGTGATATAGGACATGTTTCGTACATGTTTATCTGCTTACTCCTCAATAAGTCAAACCATTGTTTTGTCACAAACATATGCACGATGCATGGCGAATACCTTTTGTATCCTACTAGATTACCTTCAACAAGTTCGGAATGATTATTGTTGCCCTTCTACTCTACAATCAAGCTAATTTATTTCCTTTTCTTTGGTTAAATATAATATGTTTCTATGGTTCTTTCCTTAACTGCCCCTTGTAGTTATTCATTCTCTTTTGATCTTGCTTGACCTGCATGAATAAATTAGTGAATGAGTTCTCTGAAGTCCTTGGTGCTAGACTGGATGGTGTACTTTAATCTTCAGTGTCTTAATCTAAAAATATTTTCCCTTTTTGTTCTGAAAATTTTGCTATTTTTTCTTTGCAATTTGGAATTGTGGAATAACTCAGTTACTAGATGCTATCATACTGCAAGTTCACTGTTATTACAAAGCCTGCACTTCTTTTTCTGTATGTTTTGATCTTTCCTATCCATTTGCTTTATCTTCAGGTGTATGTCCCTGGTGTTTTGGCTTGCAGTTCACATGTTGAAAAGGGGGATAAGGTTGCAGTGTCAGTCGCTATTGAGCAACCTGTTCATGACAGTGGTTGGGCTGTTGGTATAACACGAGGAACCATTCTATAAGGGTTGCAGTCAGGCAAGCTTTTTTAGTGGAAGTTTCCAATCCTTTTTGAGAGCTTGTTGAACAAATTGATCTCTTTTTCTGTATGTACTGTCTGTTATGCCTTGGAATAGATGTTGAGCTGTATTGTTATAGTTTGAAGTACAAGGTTGTTTCCCTGATCAAAACACATGGTCATAAAGTTATAAAATCTACTCAACGTTGCAGATGCACATTATGAAGAAAGAAAAGGTTTATACATTGGTCAAGGGATTGTTGCAATGTCAAGGACAGGAATATTTCGTGGTCTTCATGGAGTTGCAGTAGAGATGACTGAGAGGGTATACAAGCTCCCATCTTTCAATGGTATGTTTTTTGATTTTTGCTACATTTCTTGAATATTTTGCTGCAAAGAAGCAAGGAACCTCCAATATCTTGTAAACATCCATTCTATGTCTCACCCTTTTAATACACAATATAAGCGGCTGTCTGATTAGTGGGCAAACTTTTCCACTGTCTCTGTGTGTGACAACTTATGTGACTTAATGCAAAAGGTGTGGCATTTATTTTAACCATCACATATGTGGCTCTTTTTGTGGGGAACATTTATAGTTAACTTCTATAGAACGAACATACACTCAAAGCAGTCATACAGGAGTGTGACAACCACCATGAACCGAACAATGGAAGCCATCGTTTGGTCTGCTGCCCTACGAGTTTGGCTAAATTTTGTCACCAACAAAACAATTCCTATATCCATTTATTTGAATTAGTGTATCTTCTGAAGTTGGGGAGCTTGTATGCATTAGAAGGCATCTGAGCATTTGTATATTATTAGTTATTTCTTGTGTAGGATAGTGAATGTACTTTGTCATGTTAATTTTGTTGAGAAGTACATCCCTACTTTTGAAGTTTGACTGTTATACTTTGTCTTTTATGTGGATTACTCAACTAGCACTTGAGTTAATGTCTCTATAAATGTGTCTAATATGATATTCCATTGACCTTGGCTTTATTATTGATTATAGTACTATACGTCTTCAAATTTATGACCCCTAACTGCGCTATGCTTTTATCATTTAGATGTGCTTGAAGGGGAGATATTTCTTCAAAATTTGCCAAGTATTGTGGCTGCTCGTGTCCTTGGTATGATTTGTAGGTTTTTCTAGAAAATTTCTCTGTTGTTCCATCTCTTAAGCAAAAGTATGATTTCACCCAAGGAATTCTAGCAACTACTTGCTTTCGACAAGTTCTAAGTCATCTTTGTCTGTTATTATGATCTTTACTGTGTGTATGTATTAAAGTATGTGAATTCAATCAACTGCTTGCTTTCTAGCAAGTTAGGATTAAACACAGGTAGTGAATAAACAAATAAGCAATGGTTAGGACTAAGAAAATTGAATCAGGAAAAGAAGTAGTTATAGGATGGTGCCGCATTTGATAAATAAACGGAGGAATTACAGTGAACAACATATTCAATTTGTACATGACAGTTTGCTGAGTTGACCAGGTTCTAGTACAAAGAGAAAACTAGGCCAGCTTGATTTTACATATTTTATTTAACTGAAACAATCTGAGAAGCCGTTGGAATAGTCAGCAGATATTACCTTGCTAGAAACAAAGCATTTGAATCTTGGGATATCTGAATAACCTTTTCTCCTAGCCACATACCTTTCCACATATGATTGACTTAGAAAATATCACTTGCATGCTTCAGAATTTTGCTGCTATAATTATACAACTGCTTTTCTTTCTTATGCAGAAAAACATGTTAATATTTTGCTTTTAGGCCTTAGGTTATACTGGTTTTGAGTGCTTTTGCTTATATACCTATAATACATTTTAAATCCAGCCTGATTTGTAGTGTACAATTGTTTGATTTATTTAATAGATCCCCAGCCAGGAGAGCGAATACTGGACATATGTGCTGCTCCAGGAGGAAAAACAACAGCAATTGCTATCCTTATGAGGGACAAGGGAGAAATTGTTGCCCTTATAGATCTCACAACAAGGTAATTTTATTATGTAAGATTCAGCATATGATGTCATGTTGAGTTAACGTTGCCATCTGAACTTACATCGTCATATTTCTCCCCGGCATTTTGTGCCTGGGTTATGGTTTGGGTGTGTCATATAGCTTCATGAAATATCCATTTTTCATAACAAAAGGCAAAGAGAAAAATAATAATACTTGAAGTGGTATGGGCTGGTTTCTAGTAGAACTTGAGAGAGAGAGAGAGAGAGAGAGAGAGAGAGAGAGAGGGAGAGGTGGGGGGTGGTGGGAGGACATAGCAAGTATTAGGCTTCGATCACATTGGGTAACGTGATAAGCTATGGTTGATTTGGGGAAGGCAAAAAAATTCTGAAACCGGGAAGGCAATTTTCTATTGATTGAGAAAGAGACACAAGCATCTGCCGTTATGCTAGGCTGTCACATCCTGATTTTCCAAAACCTGAAAATTACGGCTAATAAAAACTTTTTGCGCTAATAATAATATTATCTTAAAAACCCGATTAAAAACCTAATCGTCTCTCTCGTATTCGCATCACCCTCCACGGCAAAGCTTGCAGTCCTACTCATACCCTTGTCTTCGTGCATGACTAACCGGTCTTGCATGCCCACGACAAAACCGTCGTTATCATCTCTTCCTCCTCTTTCCTATTGGTATACCCTGGACCGACATCCGAACCACTTTTGCAAAGTTGAAACATATATATGTTGAGAACCCCTTCAGAATGACTTGAACTTCTGCCATCTACCTCGTCATGTCCTATCATGAGTGTGTGCACATATATGTTGCTTTTATATATACGCATATACGCAAAACCCTAGCGTACCAACCAACAGCCATGATCTCACATGCTCCTTTAGGAGTTTTCTCTCTACAGGACAAGTCAAACAAAAGACTTTAAAGGAAAGCTGAGCTGCGTGTGTTGTTCAATCCCTCTTTCCTACCCTCTCCTTTCTCTCTTCTTCCTGAGCGCAACAGCTAGCACTACTTCCTTCTGGACACGGCAGCACAACCAGCAGAAATCGGTGCCTAACTCCCCTAATTTCTCTATACAACTACAGCACCAGCACAAGCAGGAGTCGCTGCAACCCAAGCACAAAGTCTGAGCTCCCTCTACTCCACCTCCTTACTCTAGTCCCTCATCTCCTCCTTCCCCCGAGCTGTCCCCGAGCTCTGCTTCATTCCACTCGAGCTACCCCAGGACCTGCCCGAGCTCCCCAAACCCTCCTCCCTCTATAAATCTTTCTTTCCGAGCGAATACTCTCCCTCTGCTATTCCTTCATCTCCGAGCTCCTCTTCCCCTGGCTCCAGAGTCCCCAGCCGAGCTCCCCTTTTTCATGCTCCTTGCTTACTCCTCTCTCTCCCTTAACAGCTGAGTCCCGAGCTCCCAAGCTCCATTCCCTCCTTCTTCATCAATCTCCAGTCTGAGCTCTATTATCCTCGGCGCATGCCCCAACTCCTCTTGCTCCCTCCTCTACCTGAGCAGTTCCCGCTCTGCTAGCTAAGCTCTAGTCCCCTTCCATCTTCCCCAAGACCGAGCAGCCAGCCCGGACCCCGACGTAGCCACCGCAAAACACGTCCTCATCAGTCCCCAGTGAACGATGCCGAGTTCATCTACCCCCTCCACCTCTCCCCTTCGCTATGAATCCCTGAGCTGCTGCAGCCCCAAGTACCCGAACTCTTTCATCCCTACTCCCCGTCACGCTCTGGACTCGGTTGCAAGAATCAAGGCCGAGTAGCTGAGCCAACGGGAAGCCTTTCTGTGCCATCACTCACCGAGCACGCCGTACCTATCCAGCAGCAAGCCCACCCTAACCTAGCTTGCCACGGGCCCCAATACCGTCGCCGTCTCGCATGGCATCCCCGCACGGCTCTCCTTTTCTTGCCGCCTAAGCCCGTGCCGTCAAGTCCTCTCCTCATGCAGTCGAGACGCCGGTGAGTGCCTCCCCAAACCGTCGCCGTGCGCCCTTGCTCCGCCTTCTTCTCGCCGCCAGCCGTGCCCACGGCCTCCACCTCCGCGCACCACTTTCCTCGAAGCCGTCAGCCCTGAGCGCCTCCCCTCTCCAGTTCGGAGGACCAAGCTTCGCCGCCGGCGCTAGTGCTCCGCCATCGATAAGCTTCTGCCGAGGCCCATTCATTCAATGGTGAGATTCCCTTTCTTCTCCACAAGTTTAACGCTAAACCTAGTTAGGGCGCCAAGTATCGGATCAAGCCATAATGGCCACCAACGGTCGGCCCACGGTCAGATCAGTGGAAGCGTGTTCCCGGGAGTACGTTTTCCAGCTATGATTACGTATTCTTCTCTCTACTCAAACCAGAGTACGCTTTCTCTTCTGGGAAGCGCATTTCTCTTTGCTTACCTCTGGTTACGCTTTCCGTTTGAAAAACGTATTCTCTTTCGAAATCTTCTCTGTTTCCACCTTCCACCACTGAAGGCGTATTCTCTCCAATACGTCATCGATGTCATCCCCCTCTTCAGATCCGAAACCCTTCCCCCTCTCTTTTCCTCTCCCGGCAAAACTTCAGAGGCCCATTCCTCCTCCGTTGTAGCTCCGATTGACCCCATTCTTTTTCCTATATTCATCTAAAATCAAATTCTATTCATCAGTACCAATTCCATAATTTTTGGAATAATTTGAATTTTCAAATTTGAAACAATTCATTTGAGCATGTTATATATTCCTTTAGCATAGTTTAACTTGATTAATTCCTTGTTGCATAAAACCAATCATGTAATGTTAGTTTCAGTATATCCTTATCTTCAAAACCTTTTATATCATAAAAACAGTAAGGGTTTTAAAAATCCATTAATTGCAATTTATCTCTTATACGCATGTATGTATATATATGTGCACACACCCTCTTTTTAATCTCACTCTAATAGTTTAATATAGTTTGCTAAAAACTTTGAAACCTGTATAATGTCCTCTGGAACCAAACTTTATATGAGGGCTAAAAGCTTTCAAATGCTAATAAGTTTATAAACATGCAAACCCTAGTTTTCTAGTATGCAAAAACCTTTACATTATGTGTTTATAATTCCGTCTCGTCGTTTTGAAAACCCTAGCTTATTCTAAGTTCAGTACATGGTTGTTGTGCTACGTGATTGTTATTTTGGTTCTTAATTGGATCTTCCTTGCATCTTTGCTTATTCGATGTTCTCCGACGTGTAGTTATGACGTTGTGATATTTTGCGAGGAATGATTCGAGTGTCGCCGTACCAAGACCAAGCTTCGAGCTATTCAACGTTGCCAGGCAAGCATTCCCCACCTTGATCATGTTGAATCCCATATGTGTGAAATTTAATTATTTTATTTGCGAACCTTGCATGCTATGTGGATATCAACGATATTTTATGCTAGACCTAGCTATACCCAGTAGATGCATATGACCTAGGTCTGAAAATCTGACCCTTGTAACCCTTAGACATAATTAGTCGGTTGTCATATGTCCGACAAAATAATTAGGGTATAGGCATTAGACGTGCTTAGTTCTGCTTTAGTTAAAAACCAAATTTTTGATCGGTTTATACAAACTCGTTCGGACCTGGGATTAAAACCCTCGGATTGCAAGTGCTTTCCGAGGAGACCATTTAAAATAAATGTTTGCCAAAACCCCAAATAAAATGAAGGATGATTTTGATTCGGATGAGAATGGTAAGGGCAGTTCGGGGATGTTAGAGTAGCAGATGGTAGCATGGTTGTCGAGGATAAATGTGGAGCTTTGCTCGAATCAACCAAGGACCGAGCCTAACTACCGCTAAACTAGTTCCACACCGTACGTCCACATGGCCTTTATGGGAAGGACTTGGCTTAATACTCCGTCGAGTGCTAGTGCCTGGACCCGTGGGCAGTAGGAAGTATGTGACTAGATCGATTGAGATCTCTAGAGAGCCTCCACCGCATGGCGTAGGGAGTTGTTCGACACAAAAATGAGGAGTTCCTCTTTGAGTCCACCGGACAAAAGAAAAGTTGGGAGAATCATCTAGCGGGTCCAGTTCTAGTATGAAAACGGGCGAAACGTCTCGTTGTAATATCCCTGTCAGTATACGTTGTAAAGTGTACCCAGGGTGACTTACATCTTGTGGGTAAAGCCGTACAACCTCTGCAAAGTGTTAAAAACTAGTCGAATAGCCGCGTCCTCGGTTATGGACATGAACTGGCAAGGCCACACATTGGTTAGACTGAGTTTTATTTGTAAAAACCTGGGAAAGGGATTAAGGACGTGGGTATGATGTGTCCACAGTGAGCAGTTTAAGCTACAGTCTGGTAGTGAGGAACTGCAGGAGAGAAAACCTAGCCCGGGCCACGAGGCGGTAGCATGGGTAGGTTGTAAGTATTGTTCGAGGTGGTAGAAGGAGCTACCGGCCTCTAGTTGACGACTGTTCAGTTGGATCGTCCAGCACTGAATACTGTCTCGACAGAGACGAACTTGATTTTGAAAATGCTTTTGAATCTACTATTCCGTATTTCGATTTAGAACTTACTTTTCCGCACAACATTCAATTTAGTGTAGAGTCACTTCTTGAACAAGCCTTGCATGAGATACATCTGTTATTCCCCCCCCCCGCGGGATGCTTGCAAGTACGTTCAATGTACTCATCTGGCTTATTGATTTGGCCAGACGAAAGAGATGTCAACGCCGAGAATACGATTGTGATCGCAAAAGCTAGAGCGTAACCCCAGTCAGTTGCCTGTCGGGTATGTCATATTGATGGGCCTCATCACCGTTTGATTTTCATTGCAAGTTTATAGCTGTTGGGCTACAGGTATCAGACTTCAACCTAAAAGGTCAAACTACACGTTATATATTGATATATGTGTGTATGACAATGATATACATGTTAACTTGTGTGTACCGGCTACTGATCATGGGACCGGTATAGTAAACACAAGGAATTATCCGGTTGTAAAAGCGGGTACGCCACAGCTTGGTATCAGAGCCATACTGACTGTAGATTAACCCTAGTTAGCATGGCTGTTAGATGTAAACTCTAAGTATAAACAGTATTTTTAGAAAAATATTCAAAGCTACTATAAGAATGGGTTCTGCTTTCTCGTCCATCTTAGCTTCACTTCTTACCTATAGTGCTCCCAGAAGAACACAATGTTTTCCCCCACCCTCATCTATTTCAAAGCTTTAGGCAACTCCAGGAACGTAGGTATCGAGACCCACGCGGATTATATCCAAGAGTTCGCCAACCCTACCAAGAATCAAGTTGGATTGTGTTGTCGCCCAATCCAAGAAGCTCGTCGCGACTCGTTACAAGTGGGTCAAGACCAGCTGTTCGACCTTTCAACTCCATGATGTCAAGAGTGTGGAAACTCGCAAGGGAAACACCGCATTACGTGAAGACCCATGGACATGTGACACCCCGTCTGAAACGAGAAGCCAGCGACGCTGAGGAATGCCTCGCCAAGGGCGGCGATCATCAAAAGCTACCGTATGGACTAAACCCATGAGATTAGGCCACTCGACCTTGCTTGTCGTGAGTGGCGAGATAGGTGCCCCTTCTTAGTTCGAGTTTTAGGCGTCTTTGTGGTATACACAGTATACCCTATGATACTGCTTGCAATATGCTGTTAATTCATGTTTTCTTGCTTGTGTGAAAAATGTGATCTGCAAATCTGTCTTCTGATGCATGTAGCGGTCACATCCACTCTTGAATAGTTAATAGGTCTTGCCTTGTATTCAGGACCCAGTAAATCTTACCGTCCCGTCTGTCAAACCTTTTTCCTTGATTCCCTCCGGTGTCACCTCTACTCGTTAGCCTTGTGTCACCTCTTCCGACGGTTTCGGCTTTCCCTCATTCCCACGTCACCGACTGAACAGGATGTAAGCTCCCGTCTTATCTTGAAATAGCTTTCCTTGAATTTTTCGTTGACCCCCAAGCCATCGACCGGCTATATAAAGTCCCATCTGTGTTCTTGCACCTCACCACCGTGCAGCTTTCCCTCACATAAAAACACTCTCTTGCCGGAAGCGTCTTTCGCTCCTAAGTATTCCCTCCTTGTTCGTCATCCCTTTCGTGTGAGCACGATGCTCTACGGTTCCTTATACCAGGAAACCACTGCTGATGGACTCGCTGGGTTCGTCAAAATCCTGTGGACCGTAGCCCAACAAACCCTTGGGGCAACACTATGCCCTTCGTACCGTGTGTAGTTAGGCGATGCCCCTGGCACTCTGCACGAGTTTTGGGCATCAGTACATGTCTACCCAGCTGACACCGACCCAAACATGCCTCTTTGTTTCATCGGGAGAACCATGCCTACCACCACATTGGCCATCCAACTGGTCGCTTGGGAAGCAGTCTTCCATCTTCGCCGACTGGTCCCAAGCATGAATCAACAACCCTTCTATTTCTATCCTGGTGGAACTCCTAGAGAGGATACCGTATGTGCCAACCCGTACCAGGAAAAAGATGCCACAGTGGATCACCTCGCTCAGTACATTGTCACCCAGCACGACCTGCTTAACCAGTTAGCAGATTCCTGGATTCTGGCACAAGGAACTAGCGTTCCCATGCTTCCTCAGCTCTTTTCTAGCACTTCCTCGGTGACAGTCGCTCATGCCCCTGGGGAGTGGATTAATCTATGGGAATAGTTTGTTTTTACCACTGCAAATGTGCGTCAAATTTTTTTCCCTTTTTTTGAAAGCGACATGTGCCTACTTGATTCTGCCCTAGGAGAGACGTGTCTCTAGTTTTTGCCATTCCAAGTTTCCAATTCCCCTTTCTTTTTGGCGCTTCCGTCACCCAGCTCGGGCACCTTTGACCAGGTGTGAGTTTACGTTTTTAGCAAAATTGTGCCCATGAGAAGTTGGCTCACCTCGTCGGCATTGGCTCACACCTAAAATGATTAAAATTTTAATCTTACTTCTCTGTTCTCAAATGTCACCCGGCGCCTTTCCCCTCTCTCTCCACCCCTCTCTCCTCCCACCCAAGAATCCGCTCACTGCCTGTAGCCCATTTCTGTGCTTAGTTCCACTCACTGCCTGTAGCCCATTTCTGTTCTTTCTCTGAAGAAGGATGAGATCTCTTTTCTATTGACCGGTGGACACCAGCAGTAAAACACCAGTAGGAAAAGCAAAATAGACTAGCTGAAGCATCTAGGTCTTTTTTCCCACTCCGGCCGTGGGGTTGACTGACAGAAGTGGTAAAAGCAGACGCGAGTCGAAACTTGGAGTGGCAAAAGCGAGGGACACGTTTTTCCAATGGCACAATCAACTAGCCACATATTTACAGTGGGAAAAACGAAAAATATTCCATTAGTTTATGTGTTGCATTGCATCACTTGTTTAAACTTACATAATGGTTCCCACACTTGGAAGTGTAAAACTATAAACTGCAATACTGGAAAGGTGGGGCCGAGCATTTGCTTGGTTGGCAAAGCACGCGTTGAGCTGCTCACCTGCCTGGGCTTGAACCCAGATGCCCACTTCCATGTTAAATGGTAAGATAGAGCTCCTGATATAACTTTTAAAAAATGGAAAGTTGTGTATTTGAAAAACCATAGTTTAGCTCAATATTATAGTGCATGTTGAAGCTGATGAACTTGAATTGAAACTGATAGCATGTCACTTTAGACAATGTAGAACCAAATTAGATCTTGCATGTCTTTGGTCGGCCTCCGCTCTTCTGTTTCAAATATGCATGCAAATTTCTAACTTGAGTAAAAAAACTGAGTGCTTGTCTTATATGTGTAGTTACAGAAAATTAAACTTGCTCTGTTTTATGACTCATGACTGCATTTCCAACACCATTTCTATTGTTAATCTTTTTTCAGCACCCAAAAGTTGGAGGACCTGGTATTATCGGTTCGTGTAAGCTGCCCAACAAGGCCTATACTGAGTAAGATACTAAGATTCTTGTTATATCTTTGTTTGAACTTTGGCTCCTGAACGTGTTATCCAGATTATGTTGTGGCACGGCCATTTCGGCAAAACTTGACGTCGTAATTTCGCAAAACTTGGATACAGTAGGATGTGGTACGTTTTGGGACTGCATTGGCATCAGCAATCTCCATTACCTTGATAGTCTGTTCTTGAACATAAGACTGTTGGACAAGGTTTCTTTTTACAACCCTGGCTTTTTTGGTAGGCTTGCTGCCCTGTAGTACTAGAAGAATTTTACATTGTTAAAGATCGTATGGTCAATATACTAGCAACTTATTTATTAGGAGTTATGTTATCAGCTGTTCAGATATACAATGACTAGCGGGCCACACTTGGCTGAATGAATATATCTTTTTATCTTATCATGTGTGATATAGTCATAAACTACCATTTACTTATGAGACTTTTATTTCTCAAATGTAACTACCATTTGACCCTGACAGCTCTAAAGAATGCCCTTAAAGGGAGTGGTTGACGGAGCATGAAGCACAACTTGTCCAGAGGTTTGATCCATTATCATCACTGGATACGATGGGTTTCTTCACTGCGAAGTTCAATGTTGGGCAGAAGGAGGACTGAGCGAAAGGGCAGTTTTGAACACCCTATTTGGGATGCTACAATTAAATCATTATTGCTGCAGGCATTTTCAGGGCGAATGAAATCAGAAACCCATGAATCACCGACAGATATTGTCGCATGCATTGCACCCAAAGATCTACCAAGACATTTTGTTCTCTACAGTCGCAAGTGTTCGTTCGTTCTAATAAAATTACAAGATAACTGGTTTTAACATGTGCAGGTTAGACATGACAAAAATATTTGAGGTGTTTCTAGGTCATCGAATCATGGTTGGAGGTTTGGAATAGAATTACAGAAGTGAACAATGTTGAGTTGGTCTTGATAGGTCTTTGCTGAAGAGGTGACTATAACTGCTATTGTTTCTTGAGTATTATCTTTGAAACTAGAATGGATTTTCTTTTTATTTTTTAAATTAGAATATATAAAAATATATTATCGTACTTTTGTCTTGAGTGGTCACTTTCTCTTTTAACAAATGTCTGGAACTTTGGGTTAAAAATTGGTTGAATAACATGCAATCAGAAACAATTTCGCCGGTCAGGTTCGTGTTGGCTCGTCCACGGCTCCATCCCACGGGGGGATACGAGCAACTGATGATGATGTCGCACGACAAGCTTTCCTGCCCCATCCGCCGCAACGACCCTGTCAAGAAAGGAAAACACGGAACACTTGTACTGCACTACGGCCGTAGGTCTACATGGCCACTTTCAGGTGGTACACAAGTACGTATGAGGCCCACTCGTCATTGAGTAATACCACTCCCAAGTGTGGCCCACTGATTTTTCGCACTTATTTTTGATTGCATGTTATTCAACCAATTTTTAACCCCACGTTCCAGACATTTGTTATAAAGGAGAAAGTGACCACTCAAGACAAAAGTATGATAAATTTGCCACTCAAGACAAAAGTATGAATCGAGACAAGTATAGCCAGGTATTTGATTCTTCGAGCACCTATTCCAGAAGAACATGATTTACAAGGGGGCAGAATTTTTGTGAATGTCAATAAGATCATGATTTATGTAGGAATTTGGAGGATTTGCCACTCCATTCGTTAGCGTCCGAGGAATTGACACTCGATGCCATACGAGTCTAGAGGCCAGCAATGGAGTGGCAGATCCTCGAATTCATCTTGCACGGATGGCGCCAGCAGCGGTGTATAGTTCACATCTGCACTATTCAGGTGATAGAAAACGCAAGATGCAGAGGAAAAAACAGAAGGTAACTAGTTAGCTCACCGCCGTACTGAACTCACTGCGTCGAATCGCCTGTGCATTGCCTCGCCTTCACTGACTGGTGCGTCCTGCCCGCAGCACGCTCGCTCTGCCGGCGGAGAGGTCGACGCCGTGCGTCAGTTCAGCCGCGGCATAGGCACCAGGCGGTGCGCGCGCGCGCGTCCTTTTAGCGGAGGGAGATGGGGCGGAATCCTCCACGGGCCGTCCTAACGGCCAGGATTGCTCTTATTTTTGGGTGCTGGCCTGTTGGGTTATTATTGGGTCCATATCACGGTAACACTTCAGGATTTGGGTATCGTATATAGTACACCTTTTTAGTACCACACGGCTTACTGGAAAGAGACGAGAGCTCCTTAAAACCTGGTTTCTGGACACGTAGTTCACCGCGCGGCACGCGTGGTAAGCAATCTCAACCTCTGATTACAATATAGGATTGTCAATTCATGGAAGTTGCTTTGATTGCAAACTTCACATGACAGCACTCCGACACGGGTGTGCTAAGCTTCTTTTTTGGTGCTTAATTTCATCGACCCCATTTTTCTTTGGTGTGGAGATTGCCACGCAGATTCATCTCTTTCACGTACCGGCAGTACTCCGGGGCTCCAACACGAACACCCCGGCAGCGTGCCCTCCTCCGCATCCAAGCGCTACCGTATGCATGCCTCATGTCCTCCACGGGGCCATGGTGGCACGAGGCCACGAGCGTCACCAAAGCTCCACGGCTATATATGTCCTCAATTCCATGTCAAAAGCATCGGCCTCCTCCTCCTCGTCCCAGTCGAACACCTGCGTGAGCAAGACAGCAACTAGTTCCTTCCATTACTCCACGTCAAATTAAGCGGTAGCCCGCGCGGCATGGACGCCAGCACCCGTGCACGGCGGAGGAAGATGGCGAATTGGCGAGGACCTCCCACAGGCCGGCGCTCGCCGTACGTCGATGATGAGCCCGCCTGGCAACCGCCTGTACAACTATGCTAGCGAGAAAAAAAGAAGTTAATGTCATTAGATAAAGCATTTCATGCATCACCGCACATACAGGTATGCATGGCAGCGCTAAAGCACTGGACGACCAATCCATTAGCACCAACATCACATGCCTTCTTACCGATCTCATATGGCATTTCTTACCCAGTTACCCTTACCCGGGGAACTCGTCTACGTTTTGCTAGCACAGCGCCACGAGTCGTTAGCAAGGAGATGGCGGCGTCTCCACGCGGCGGCGACGCTCGGCGCGCGCGTACATCAATGATATGCCTAGCTTCCAGGCAATCGGGGACCAGCTTTAGCTCGCTCTGATGGGAAACGGCAAGGGAAGGAATTAAAAGAGCTGTTGCGCTGTGGTGTGCAGGGGCGGGTGACCTCGATCGGGCCAACGCCCTCGTCCTGCAGGGCATGACAGGCGCACCCGGAGAGCTGGTAGCGACGGCGCGCGCGTGTGCGACGTACGAGGCCTTCGCGCGCTTTGGCTAGCTGTGATATGATCATATGAACACAAGACGGACGAGCGCGCGAGCGGACTGCTTTGGTTCTGAGCAAGATTCAGGTGCGGATCGACTGCAATGCTTGATGATGCTCAGTTCAAGCATGAAAGTTTATGGGGACTCTAATAGCCAAGCATGAAAGAAGCACACGGTATGATGCGAAGCGGCGCGCTCGTGTCCTAGTAGTCGATCGTAGCTGAGTTAGATCGATAAAATGCCAGCCTGCCGGAGTGCCGGGGTCCTCCAACACGGACAAGCGCTTCGTCGCACGTCCAGGGCGGGCTGGGCTGACGGCCGAGACAGTTTTTATTTTTCGGTACAAGAGGGCCCAAGTTGTCGTAAACTCCAGGTTCAGGATTCGGACGTTTGTATACTTTTAGTACCATATGGTTCCCGGAAAAGAGATCAGGCCTGGTTATAAGCTGGTCTGCAGACAAGGCGTTCACCACGCGGCATGCGTGGTAAGCAACCTCAACCTTGATAAACAATTTAGATTTGTGATCACATGCATGTTAATTTGCATTCATGCTTGATATATTGCAGCATGACATGTCAGCACTCCGACATGGTGTGCTCGCTTTTTTATTTTGCGTTCAGAAAGTTTATATCCCTCCACTGCAAGGCTCTCGTAGTTCAGCTAGACATCTTGTTATGTCGTGGATATTGCTTCATACAATCAATTCTAGTTCTATAATTGATGTTCTTATTATTTGTTTAATTAGAATATACAAAAATATATTTTCTTATTATTTGTTAGTATTATCTTTATACGGTTCTTTCTCCTATTTGTTAGTATTTCTATTAAGTACACATGGATGCACGTAAGTTCACCACTTCTGCTTTGTAGATTGAGATGAACACGTTATCCTCAAGTCTTAGGATGATGCAAGGCTAAAACAACATTTGTCTATTTTTTTCAGAGCGGCTAGGAAGAGGCAGCCCCTCTGCACCTTATCTGGTGGGTGTCTTGCACGTCCACTACGTGTGGGCACGGAGCGTCCAGTGGCCGCACCTGCTGCTCTGCTTCTTCCCTGTGCCTCCCTCTCTTCTTCATTTTGCCCCACATTTGCTCTTCCCCGCCTCACATGACTCCTCTCCTCTGCCCCACGTGTTGCCGAAGCATCCAGTGGTTGCTTTCTTTCCACTTCACCTTTGCTAGTGACACTCTTTCTCATTACATCTAGCGACAGATGCACTTTACCACTAAAAAGGTTGTATTGATGGTGGCGGCAACGATGCAGTGGCACACTACCAGAAAACGCAATTTTAGTGACGGCCCGCATATTTTAGTGACGGTCAACACAAAACCCCACAGAGAGAATATTTTTAGTGACGGCTCATGATAACCCGTCACGGAAATATATTTCCTTGTAGGTTATAAGTGAACCGACAGGGATAAAAATATATTTCTGTGGGTTCTAACCCACACTAAAGATAGCTGAAAGCGTTGGATGTTAGAGGCGCCAAGATGTTAGACGCGCGGAGCTTTTTCGCGCGAAAAATTTCAGTGCTCACCTGCCTGGCAGCCAAATATTCGGAGAAAAAACTCCCCACGCGCCCTAAATCCCTAATTCCCAATTCTTCTCCCTCCAAGCAGTCATCCCCGCCGCCTCCACGTACCCGCAGCCTCCGCCTCCCTCCCGTCCGATCGTCTCCCCGCCGCCTCCTCCTTCCAGCCAGGCCTCCTTCCGATCGTCTCCCCGCCGCCTCCACCTCCCTACCGTGCGTCTCCACGTCCCGACCTGTCTTCCCCGCCGCCTCCAGCTCCCGGCCACCTCCCGAGACGACGGCACTGCAGCTGGACCTCGGCCAAGCGGCACGAGTTCCTTCCCCTTCTCCGCCGGCCGCATCTTCACCAATACCGGTGACTCGTGGCCCGCCTCAACTTCAGCCCCGACGAGCCCGAGCCCCAATCCAAGCCCCATCAAGCCGCTCCACCTGTGTCTCCCCGCCGCCTCCGTTCCGGCCATCTGCAGCGCCTACTGCCTCTACCTCCCCTGCTCCACCTCCCATCGCCTCCCGCTCCCTGCTGGACTCCATCTCCAAACCTAGGTGGCCATCCCCGTCGCCTCCCACCCCACTGAGCAGCCTCATCTCGCTGCCTCCCACATTTGACCACACTCAACAGGTCTCTGTCCCCCTTTCTTCTTTCTTCTGTTGCCGGGAGAAATTTGATGCTCGATTGTTTCAGATGCAGCTTTACAGGAGGTGATTGCATGTTCGTGGCTGGTGATTCTATGTTCTTGCCAATCTCTTGATGCCACTTACCGGTTCACAACTCGAACAAGCTTTCGGTGAGCTCTACTTGAATTTCTAAATCTTAAATAGGTGTCTCAATAAGCAAATGTTTTTACATGCTATCTCCTGTGTTGTTGTGATTGTGATTGTGCACTTCTAGTTGAACTTCTAATTGTGCTGATTGCTGTGATTATTTGGATAGATTCAGAAGTGTTATTATGTAAATATGTTAGTGTGTAAGAAGTGTATTCAATGTTGTTATTTCATTATGTGTGGCCTGCCTAGTATATATACAAAAATATATTTTATTATTATTTGTTAGTATTATCTTTGTACGGTTCTTTCTTCTATTTGTTAGTATTTCTATTAAGTACACATGGATGCACGTAAGTTCACCACTTCTGCTTTGTAGATTGAGATGAACACGTTATCCTCAAATCTTAGGATGATGCAAGGCTAAAACAACATTTGTCTATTTTTTTCAGAGCGACTAAGAAGAGGCAGCCCCTCTGCACCTTATCTGGTGGGTGTCTTGCACGTCCACTACGTGTGGGCACGGAGCGTCCAATGGCCGCACCTGCTGCTCTGCTTCTTCCCTGTGCCTCCCTCTCTTCTTCATTTTGCCCCACATTTGCTCTTCTCCGCCTCACATGACTCCTCTCCTCTGCCCCACGTGTTGCCGAAGCATCCAGTGGTTGCTTTCTTTCCACTTCACCTTTGCTAGTGACACTCTTTCTCATTACATCTTGCGACAGATGCACTTTACCACTAAAAAGGTTGTATTGATGGTGGCGGCAACGATGCAGTGGCAGTAGCAACTGAATTCGCATCCAACTCCACCTCCATGTCCTAGCAATGCCCTAAACCTTAACCTTAACTCGCGGGCTAGGTCTCTGGCTGCTCCGAGTCACTTCGGGCTACTCCACTTGAGCTTTGAGAAGAGAAACATGAAGAAGGTGAACGAGTGACGAGGAGAAAGCAGGCGGTGGCGAGGAGCTTTTCTGTCGCTACATATAGCAAGCAGGGAGGATGCTCTATATGACCGTTCCAAGGGGTGTCCTCTAATTAGTATTTCCATCTTTTTAGGGATATTGGTTCATACCATGAATCCCAAAAGTTCATAGCGGCTCAATATGGTCTAAGATGTGGGCCCATTACAATACTTCTTCTTAGTTGGACCAACATTTTCACTAGCCTGCCTAGCCATTTTTAGGATCACTATTAACGTAGCCTATGCAGGCGGCTAGGGTTTCTTTCCTTTCGCTGACTCCGTGTCGATGTTGATTTCTCCACTGCATCCGATCTCTTCATAACCTGGTTCTAGGTATATTCTCAGGCTGATCAAGGGGTAGACTTTCTTCTGCTTCCTGGTCTTGGTATTTCCTATGAACTAGGGTTTCAAATATGTTCGGCAGTGACTCTCTATCCTAGCGACGTTTAGTGGTGGTGCAATGTCAAAGGCAGGTTCAGAGATGATAGCGAGTGGTTCTATGGTGAAGGAGACGGATGATTTGGATGGCTTACTAGGGAAGATGGATCTGCATGATCATGAACTTGATGACTTGGGACTAGAAGATGACGAGGAGGAGATTAATCTAAAGGAGGGAACCAAGTGGTTGGCGCTGGTACGAGTACACACCTCAAGATGTTATAGCCATGCCGCTTTCTTCTCAAACATGAGATTCTCTTGGATTCTGGCTGGTGACCCCAGGTTTAGGGTTCTTGGTGACAATCTATGGTGTTTTTTTTTCTATCTGGGTGATTGGGAGAAAGTAATGGGTGAGGGACCATGGAATTTTTGTGGCTTCGTGGTGGTAATGGCTGTATATGATGGATTCTTGAAACCCTCGACGATTGAACTTGAAAAGCTTCCTGTGTGGGTTCAAATATCCATATCTTCTAGAGGCATACATGAATGACAAGGTGGGGCACCATCTTCCGGAGCGCATTGGCGCTATTATTGCTACAGAGTTGGAATCGGCTGGTGCTACTGCTGAAACTATTTGCACGTGAGAGTGAATATGGACAGCTCCAACTAGAGTGGTTCCTGTGGTGCATGGTGATAAATGAACCTTCTATCGAGTGAGGTATGAGAAGCTTCCGCGATTCTGCGGTGTATGTGGCCACCTTAGCCATACATTGAAGGAGTGTAGAGAGGGAGAATTTGAGGAAAATGATGTTCAATTCAAGGATTGTCTGCATGTAGGGCCGGTCTAGCGTCGCCATGGTGTGAAAGGACATCTTAGCCCCTAAGTGGGTTTTGGTGTAAATGACAAATGATTAGGGGACTAACCTCGTTTACAAAGTATATGAACAGGTGTTAGTCCGAGGTTTGATAAGGAAAGGTGGTCGGAGACCCCCTAAGCAAAAAGGAGAAAAGAAGACGGCGTATTTTAAGTTTATGCGATTTTATCTTATGTTTGAGTCATAGGAAAGCCGGACTATTAAGAGGGGTAATGTGATGAACAAGAGGGTGGTAACAAATTTCCTAAAAGATCTTTCATCCACATCCCATGTTTGAGAAAAATCCCAAGAGAGAGAAGTGAGAAGCCACATAGTCTACCCTGTTTTTGCTCTCTGCTGTGGTCTGGAGATTCCGGACCGAACCTCTGAGTGGCTCGGAATCCGGATGTATTCCGGATGAATTTCCGGACGAGTCCAGTAGCCTCTGGACTCGCCCGGAAGGCTGTCCGGAGGATAGCTCGAAATCGCTTCCCGGAGGGACCAGGAATCCCGGAGGCACCAGGAATCCTGGTTGGTCCAGGTTCTCCCGGAGGCTGCGTCCGGAGGTTCCGAGCTGAACCTCCGGGTGACCCTGATTTCCAGATGGACTCCGGATGAATTCCAGATGAGTCCAGTAGCTTTGGACTCACACGGAAGGCTGTCTGGAGGATAGCCCGGAATCCGGGTGATCCGGAGGTTGAGAGCAGAGGTTCCGGATGGAACTCCGGACTGTACGTGCAGAGCCCCAACGGGCAGATTTCGGGGGGACCTATAAAGGCCCACCCCTTCTTCCCCAAGGGGTACCCAACCTTGCAGTTTTGAATACCTCTCTCCTCCACCATTATTGAGCTCCAAAGCTTGAGGATCTCCTCCCCTAGTACTCAAATCCCATCAAGCCTTTGAGGGAAAAGAAAGAGGAGACCTAGATCTACAATCCCACCAAGCCAAATTTGAATCCCCCTTGAGTTCATCACTTTGCTTGTTACTCTTGGGATTGTGGGGATCCCTAGACGGTTGTTGTCTCCCGGAAGCCTCCAAAGTGTGGATTCGTGCTCCGGGATCATTTGTGAAGGTTTGGAGGCCACCTCAAGGTCTACCACGAGTTATTTGAGCTCGGGCTTGGTTTGCCGAGGCTCAAAGGAGAAGAAGGCGAGGCTTTGTGTCGTGAGGTACTTTGTTGGGCCTCCGCCTCTCCGACGGAGATTAGCATCCCCCCAAGGATGTGAACTTCGGGCTAATTCTTCGTCTCAACCTTGTGATTGCTTCATATTTATATCTATTGTGCTTGTGTGGTTTATCTTGTTTGCCTTGAGTTATTCATTGTGCTATTCATCTTGTGTCATATAGGTTGACTCACTTAGTTGCACATTTAGAGACTTATATTCCGCACTTCCCTAAAAGCAATTAAGAAAATGTTAAAATTTGTAGTCGCCTATTCACCCCCCTCTAGTCGACATCTTTGATCCTTCAATTGGTATCAGAGCCAAGGACTCTTTGTTTGGGTTTCATCACTTAAAGAGTAAAGATGACGACCTATAGTGAGGCGGAGGTAAACCAAATGATGGCCAAGCTTCGTGAGGAGCTCACGGCCACCATGAAAAAGGAGTTAGCCGATGCTATTAAGGCCATCTCCACCGAGGGCTCCAAATCCTCTAATGATGAGGTTGATAAAGCCCCGGGGGAGCAATTTAACACTGGTAATCCAAGTGGATTCAATGCGGTGTCTTACTCCTATCCCCCTCAACATATGCCTCATGTGCATATCCACAATCCCGGCCCCGCACCTATTTTAGATGGCACTCAATATCCATATTGAAAAGTCTCTATGGAATCTCATTTTCGCAGTGCCTCTAACCATTTGTGGAGCATCGTGGTGCGTGGATTCAAGCCAACGGACCTCGACAATCTCACCGTCGATGAAGAGAGGGATGCTCAACTCAATGCTACCCGCTCTCAACATGCTTCAAAGAGCGTTGACACCCGAGCTCTTCAACTCAATCATCCTATGCAAGACCGCCAAGGAAGTATGGGATGAGCTCAAGATCATGCATGAGGGCAACACAAGCATCCGAAGATCAAACTATGAGATGGTCAAGAATGAAGCCAACTTGTTCGTGATGGAAGCGAATGACACACCCCAAACTCTATTTCGAAGACTCAACTCTATTGTAGTGTCCTTGAAGGGTTATGGGTGTGCATGCGCCGATGATGCATACATCGTGAGCAAGTTCCTTGGCGCCATCCTCCCTTACCAACCGTCAATGGTCTTCAACATTCAACAAAGGGCGGACTACCTCAACCTCACTCCCAATGACTTTCTCTCTCTTTGTCACTCATGAGAACATGGTCAAGACCGCCGAGAAGACACTTGCTATTGCGCGTGGGTCAAAGAAGGCCAACCTAGCATTGAAGGCAAAGCAAGTTCAAGCTCAAGACTCTAGTGAAGAAGAAGAAACTAGCCAAGAGACTCCATCACCAAATGACTTTGAAGAAGAAATGTCTCTCTTGGTTAGAAAATACAAGGGCTCTATGGGCAAGAAGGGAAGCAAGTTCTCTAGGGGCAAGTCAAGCATGCCTAAGAGACTTTGCTACAATTGTGATAGTCCAAACCACTTCATTGTGGATTGTCCAAAAGAGAAACGGGACAAGAGAGAAGGCAAGGACAAGGAGGAGAAGACATACAAGAAGCCCTTCTTCAAAGATGGGAAACCATACAAGAAGAGGGAAGCAAAGGCATTCATTGGTCAAGAGTACTCCTCCGACAACTCCGATGCCGAAGAAGAAGGAGAGGATGTGGACGTTGCCGGGATAGCCATTGTCTCTCCCTCCAAACCCACCTCACTCTTCAAGTTCGACTACTCCAACGAAATCAAGACCGACCATAAATGCCTCATGGCTAGAGAGGCAAAGGTACTTCCTTCATCCAATCCTACCTTATTTACTCCTCTATCTCCTATGTCCTCAAACATATTGTGTGAAGTTAATGTGGAAGGAGATAGTGATAGTGATAGTGATAGTGATGATGAGGAGGATGATATTGTAACTATAAATTCATGACTTCTCTTCGTGGTGAGGCGCTTGATAGATTTCGCTTTCTCATGAATTTCCTTGTGGAACGTAATGAGTACATTGAGAGAGTGGAAACCCTTATCATTAAGGAAAAGGAGAGTGTCAAACTCCTCGAGCATAGTCTCCACGAAGAGCAAGCTAAAAATGAAACTCTTAACATGGATCTCTCTAAAACTAAAATTGGTCTTGAGAGAGCTCTAGAGGTGGCTAATGGCTTCAAGGTTTCGAAAGAAAAGATTGAGGTTGCTCATGCTAAACTCTCTAAGGATTTTGAGTACCTTAACAATGGCTACAAGCTAGTCAAGGGTGAACTCATCAAACTTACCGAGTCACATGAGGAATTTCAATCTACTCACAAGAAGCTCCTAGACACCCCTAGCACTCCTACTATTATAAATATTGATGCTTGTGCTACTAACTCTTCACTTGATAAAGCATCACTCATTGAGGAGAACAAGAAATTGAAAGCTCAACTTGAGAGAGGTTTAGTTACATGCATTCAAGGTGAGAACACTCTCAAAGAGCTATTGAGCAAGCAAAGAGAAAGAGTTCCAAGAGAAGGACTTGGGTTTGCTCCTAAGTTCAATGACAAGGGCAAAGCTTGGCTTCCTCATCATTATCCCAAGACAAAATTCGTGCTTGGAGGGCACAAGGGTAATGTTGGTGATGACATTGTGAATGGCAAAGCTACAAGGAGCTATGCCACTCACAATGATATTGTGAGCACCTTTGATCCATCCTATGTGCTATGTAAGGGCAAAGATGGACATGTATTTGCTAAATTTGTTGGTGCTAGAATTCGCAATGTTACTAAACTTAAGTCTATTTGGGTTCCTAAGACCCTTATTACTAACATCAAAGGACCCATCTACAAATGAGTACCTAAAATCAAGGCATGATTCTCTTGTAGGACTATACCTCCGGTGGAAATGCATGGGTGATCGATAGCAGTTGCACAAATCATATGACCGGAGAGAATGGAATGTTTGAGCAATTCGTGAAAGACATATCCTCTACATCAAGCATCGTCTTTGGTAATAACAACAAGGGAAAGGTACTCGGTTTGGGCAAGGTAGCAATCACTAATGACTTATCTACTGAGAATGTTATGCTTGTCAAATCCCTTAATTATAATTTACTTTCCGTTTAGCAATTGTGTAGTGTCGGTTATGATTGCTTATTTTCTATATCTAAAGTGACAATCTTTAGAAGAGATAATCTCAAAGTGGTCTTTGTTGGATATGTGGAAGGCAAGCTTTATGTTGTTGATTTCTCAAAAGAGAACACTAAGCTTGAAGCATGTCTAATGGCCAAGACCGATGTAGGGTGGCTATGGCATCGTAGATTAGCCCACGTCGGTATGAGAAATTTGAAAAATCTTCTAAAGGGCGAGCACATTGTTGGACTAACCGATATTGCATTTGATAAAGATAGGGCTTGTAGCTCATGTATTGCCGGAAAGATTGTTGGAAAGAAGCATCCCACCAAGAGCATCATCACAACTTCGAGGCCTTTGGAGCTCCTTCACATGGATCTCTTTGGACCTCCATCCTACGATAGCATTGGTGGAAGTAAGTATGGTTTCGTTATTGTCGATGATTTTTCTCATTTCACTTTGGTGTATTTTCTTCGATCCAAGGATGAAACTCAAGATACCTTCAAGTCATTTGCCAAGCGAGTTCAATGACAACTTGATGAGAAGATCTTGGCAATTCGAAGCGACAATGGAACCGAGTTCAAGAACACTAAGCTTGATGAATACTTGGATGAAGAGGGGATCAAGCATGAGCTATCTACTCCATATACCCCTCAACAAAATGGTGTGGCGGAAAGGAAGAACCGGACTTTGGTGGAAATGGCGAGGACTATGTTAGATGAATACAAGTCTCCATACAACTTTTGGGCCGAAGCCGTCAACACCGCGTGTCATGCATCCAACCGGCTATTCCTTCGCAAGATCTTGAACAAGACACCGTATGAGCTACTCACCGGAAAGAAGCCTAACGTCAAATACTTTCGGGTATTCGGTTGTAAGTGTTTCATCCTCAGTAAGAGGGATAGATTAGCTAAATTTGCTCCAAAGTCTATAGAAGGCATATTTATTGGATATGGATCAAACTCTCACGCATATAGAGTCTACAACAAATCCACCGGATGTGTTGAAGAATCTAGTGATATGGAGTTTGATGAAAATAATGGCTCTCAAGTAGAGCAAGTTGATTCAAGTGTGCTAGGTGAAGAGGATCCTTCTCAAGCCATCAAGACCATGGGAATTGGGGAAATCTTGCCAATCGAACAACCTAAGGAAAAGGAAGGAGAAAAAACAAGTTCAAAGCAAGTTGAACCACCCATCTCGACACAAGATCAACTCAATAACCAAGACCATCTTCAAGATCATCAACCAAGTGAGCAAGATCGAAGTCAAAATCAAGCTCAAGATGGAGCTCAAGCTTCAAATGAAGAAGATCAAGCTCCACGTCAACAACGGATCCCATGCAACATGAAGGGACTCGATGTGGACAACATTCTTGGAAGCATATCTAAAGGGGTAACCACTCGTAGACGATTAGCAAACTTTTGTGAATATCACTCGTTTGTTTCCTCTCTAGAACCCCTTAAGGTAGGAGAAGCAATGGAAGATCCGGAGTGGGTGTTGGCAATGCAAGAAGAACTCAATAACTTCACTCGCAACAAAGTGTGGTCTCTAGTGGAGAGACCGAAGGACAAGAATCACAATGTCATTGGCACAAAGTGGATTTTCAAGAACAAGCAAGATGAAAATGGCCAAGTCATAAGGAACAAGGTAAGGTTGGTGGCACAAGGCTTCACCCAAGACGAATGTTTGGATTTCGGTGAAACCTATGCCCCCGTTGCTAGATTAGAGGCCATTCGTATTTTACTTGCATATGCTAATCATCATAACTTCAAATTATATCAAATGGATGTTAAAAGTGCTTTCCTTAATGGTCCAATTAATAAATTGGTATACGTTGCACAACCACCGGGTTTTGAGGACCCTAATCACATTAACCATGTCTATAAACTTCATAAGGCCCTCTATGGTTTAAAACAAGCTCCACGAGCTTGGTATGAATGCCTTAGAGATTTTCTAGTTATGAATGATTTTGTGATTGGAAAAATTGATACCACTCTTTTCACAAAAAGGGTTAAAGGTGACTTATTGTATGCCAAATATATGTTGATGACATTATCTTTGGCTCCACTAACAAAGCTTTTAGTGATGAATTTGGTGAGCTAATGACTAGTAAGTTTGAGATGTCGATGATGGGCGAGTTGAAGTGCTTCCTCGGATTTCAAGTCAAGCAACTCAAGGAAGGAATCTTCATCTCCCAAATGAAGTACACCGCCGACATCATCAAGAAGTTCGAGATGGACAAAGCCAAGGGGTGCAAGACACCAATGCCTACCAATGGGCACCTCGACCTCAATCAAGAAGGTACACCGGTAGATCAAAAGGTATACCGTTCCATGATTGGATCCCTTCTTTACCTTTGTGCATCTAGGCCGGATATTATGTTGAGTGTGTGTATATGTGCAAGATTTCAAGCTGCTCCAAAAGAGTGCCACTTAGTGGCGGTTAAGAGAATCATTAGATATCTTGTTCATACCCCAAACTTAGGGCTTTGGTATCCTAAGGGCTCAACCTTTGATCTTGTTGGTTTCTCGGATTCGGATTATGCCGGTGATAAGGTTGATAAAAAGTCCACTTCCGGAACATGCCAACTCCTTGGTAGATCGTTAGTTAGTTGGACATCCAAGAAACAAAATTTCGTTTCCCTATCCACCGCCGAAGCCGAATATATTGCAGCTGGTAGTTGTTGCGCTCAATTGTTGTGGATGAGGCAAACTTTGAAGGATTATGGTATAATTATTGGTAAAGTGCCTCTTTTGTGTGATAATGAAAGCGCAATCAAAATAGCCATCAACCCCGTCCAACATTCCCGAACCAAACACATAAATATCCGTCATCACTTCATTAGGGATCATGTTGCTCGAGATAAAATAGAAATAGCTCATGTGAGTACGGATAAACAACTAGCGGACATCTTCACCAAGCCCCTAGACGAATCATTGATTCTCGAAACTTGACTTGAGCTCTTGCATACACACATGTGCTTTACATTGTATCTTGCTATCTAGGTGTGTGCATGGAATTAGGGGGAGTGTAGCTCAAGCCATGAGCTATCACATCCATAAAGGATGCAAATATTGAAAAACTTGTATAAATGACTACTTGTGTGATTTATATGCTAAAATGAGTTTGATTCTTAGGACCCATTACTCTCAATAGAACTCGTGGTTCTAGATCAATATGCTCAAACATATGGTAGAAATACCTCTTCAATGTCTCTTATGCTCTTTGTTCATTTTTCTTTGTGATTGACCTTTGTTTTGATTCAAATCATGTCCAATAAAGCTATTTGTGTTGTATTTTTTCTATTGGATATGCCTAGAACACCTAAGGACCTTCCTAGTGCTGTCTATGCTCATCTTATGCCATCTTATCTATTCTAGCACAAGTCATTTTGGTCCTTAGAAGAGCTGGGAGGAGTTTTCTCTCTCAGCCCGGATGTTCCATCCGGAGGCTCCAGACACAACATCCGGACCGCCCGGAATCCAGACTGCTCTCCGGGTGAGGCTCCGGACGAGTCCAGTAGCCACTGGACCCGCCCGGAACCGAACCCGGAAGCGACCCGGAATCCGGACAGTTCGGAGGTTGAGCCCGGAGGTCGGAACCTCCGGACGGCTCGCATTTTGGCTGTATAAGGCCGAGTCGGGGAAAAACTCTTCACTCCATACCTTTTCCCCCCGACCCCGTGCCCTAGCCCCAGTGCCGCCGCCCATCCCCAGCACCTCCGGAGGGCTCTTTTGAACCTCCGGAAGGCATTTTGGCCACCCGGAATTCCGGATCAAGCTCTGGGTTTCAAGTTCTTCAAAAAGTTCCTCATCTTGGCCGTTCCCCACCGCGGATTTGGAGGTTTTTCTTCGCCGATTTGGAGGGATTTGGACTTCTACCCACCAATCTCCCTCATAGAAGGTGCTCCTCGCCGAGTTAGGGCAGAGCATCCATGGACTCCGGTAAAATCTCTTGGCATTCTCTCTCCTCTAGATCTCACCACCATTGCTCCAATATATGTGAGGTTTAGTTGTTTTGTTGTTGTTTCTAGTGTAGAATCGTGTCATATGGCTATTCCACTCCTATTCATGGCTATACATCTTCCTATCGTTGTATTTTGTGGAAGTTGAGACTTCTCCTTGTTCATCCGGATGTTTCTGTACAGCCCGGAGGTTCCATCCGGAAGCTCCGGATCGAGCCTCCAGACCGTCCGGAATTCGGACTATATTCCGGATGAGGGTCCGGACGAGTCCAGTAGCCACTGGACCCACCCGGAATCTTATCCGGAAGAAGGCCCGGAATCCGGACTGCCCGGAGGTTGGACCCAGAGGCTCCGGACGGAACCTCCGGATGAACACTGAAAAGACCTAAATGTCCTTAAAAGACAATTTCTTTGGCCTCCTCTCTTGTGGCTTGTGCACTTATCCTATTCTTCTCGTACCTATCTTATTCACAGGTGGTAGTGGCCCTTCAAGTGGGGATCGTGACAATGCTCGTGAGGCCATGAGGGCTAAGAAAGTGGCAAATCCTAGGCCCGAGGGTTCAAGGACCAATCCTAGAAGGACTGCCTCTGTTCAACGAGGTGAAAAGAATGAAAAGGGCAAGGCCCCGGCCAAGAAAGCAAGAGGTGCACAACCAAGTGCTCCAAGAGGTCCAACCATTCCTCAAGAAGATTTCAGAACCATGACAAGGCAAAAGTGGGCTAAGTTGAGGATGAAAAATCCATATGAGGAAGAAAGAAGCAATGACACCGATGAGAGATTTTGGGATTATCAACAAGAGAATATCTTCAACGACATCTTTGAAGCTCACAAGACTCAAGTGGTCATTCAGAAGACCATTGATTTTGAATTTGTAGAAGATAACAAGGAATACTTCCCAGGTATCATTGAAACTTGTGAGAAGTTGGATGTTTTGAGGTTAATGAAGGTAAACCAAACCTACTGTCCGGAGCACATTAGGCAATTCTATGCAACTGTGCACTTTCACAATGATGAAGAAAGATCTCTGTCTTGGATGACGGGACCTCACATGTACAAAAGACCATTTGGTCTCTTTGCTCATATGCTTAGATACTCCTTTAGGTTTGACAGAGACAACCGTGGCGTCTGCATCCACAATGAAAACTATGCTAGTAAGGATCAGCTTAGTTTTTGCTATGGACTGGGGAGGATCAACATTGGCTTCACCAATGACATGCTACCCTTTTATGATGTGATGTACAAGCTCTTTAGGCAATCCCTTGGTGCAAAGCTTGGTGAATCTACAGTTGTGAGAGGCTCCTTGATCAACCTCATGCTCTACACAAGGCTGGAAAAGCAAACCCGCATTGATGTGATGGATTTTCTTTATCAAGAGATGAGGCTTGTGGTGATTGAGAAGAGGTCTCCTACCTATGCTCCCTACATTGAGGCGTTTATCATTGGAGCCACCTCTCCCACCATTATCGAGACTGCTCCGAAGCAAAAGCATGGGCTCTTGAGGCCTACAGCTTGCCACTCACCTCCCAGGGACACTGCTACTACCTCTGAGAAAGGAAAAGAGGTTGAGCATGGAGCTTCGTCAAGTCAACCCAAGAAGAAGGAAAAGAAGAGCAAAGCTATGAGGGCTCTCAAATCAATCTTTGGATATGTTAAAGCTATTCATGTCCGTCTACACAAGTTGAATGAGCGCGCCAAGAAGAACTCCCGCATGATCTTTGAAGAGAGGCGCAAAAGTGGAGAGGACATTGAACATGGATCCGAGGATAACTTGAGTGATTTGGAAATTCTTGAAGATCCTTTTGAAAGTGACAGTGATGAAGATCAAGACGTGCATGCATCGTCTGCCCCCGCTCATGAGAAGGAAGAAGAGGAGGAGGAGGAGGACGACGACGACGACGAGGAGGAGACAGATGATGATGATGATGAGTAGTTCTTCGGGCTGCATTAGCATCGCTCTCTTTCTCTCCTTTTTGGTGTTTAGATGCCAAAGGGGGAGAATTAAGTTCTATTAGGTTCTCTCGTGGTTGTTTAAGGGTACTTTGCATGATCACAAGTCCTAGTTTTCGCTTTGATTCTTATTGGGCTTGTGAAATTCTTTATCATATCTATCGTACTTGTATCGTACGCTATATTGTGTGGATGTGTGACTTGATACTCGTATGTTTTAAATTATTGTATGGATGAGACTTATGTTTAGAGTTTATCGTGGTTGTGAATAAGTTTGCTTATGGTGCATATTCTCTATCTCAGTTATCCATGATATCATGTCTATGTCTCATATCATATATTATTGTTGAGTAATGATGTCTCGTATCTTATATCTTGTCTCACATACCATGTGGTTGTGAGTGTGCACTTTATGATTATTGACACACTCTCACCAACATATGCAAATGTGTTATCTTTTTCATATCTTGCACTTTGCATCACCCCACGGTTTCCAAAGACATAGGGGAGCCTCATCAAACTCTATATTTGTGCACTTTGCATTCAAAAGTAAAACTATTAAATTAGTGCACAAATCTAGGGGGAGCCCTCTCTATATCCAAAGAAACCAAAACATTCAATTTATAAATCTTTATGTAAGCTCTAATCATGGTTGTCATCTACCACCAAAAAGGGGGAGATTGAAAGGACATCTTAGCCCCTAAGTGGGTTTTGGTGTAAATGACAAATGATTAGGGGACTAACCTCGTTTACAAAGTATATGAACAGGTGTTAGTCCGAGGTTTGATAAGGAAAGGTGGTCGGAGACCCCCTAAGCAAAAAGGAGAAAAGAAGACGGCGTATTTTAAGTTTATGCAATTTTATCTTATGTTTGAGTCATAGGAAAGCCGGACTATTAAGAGGGGTAATGTGATGAACAAGAGGGTGGTAACAAATTTCCTAAAAGATCTTTCATCCACATCCCATGTTTGAGAAAAACCTCAAGAGAGAGAAGTGAGAAGCCACATAGTCTACCCTGTTTTTGCTCTCTGCTGTGGTCCGGAGATTCCGGACCAAACCTCCGGGTGGCTCGAAATCTGGATGAATTTCCAGACGAGTCCAGTAGCCTCTAGACTCGCCCGGAAGGCTGTCCGGAGGATAGCCCGGAATCGCTTCCCGGAGGGACCGGGAATCCCGGAGGCACCGGGAATCCTGGTTGGTCCAGGTTCTCCCGGAGGCTGCGTCCGGAGGTTCCGGGCTGAACCTCCGGGTGACCCTGATTTCCAGATGGACTCCGGATGAATTCCGGATGAGTCCAGTAGCTTTTGGACTCACCCGGAAGGCTGTCCGGAGGACAGCCCGGAATCCGGGTGATCCGGAAGTTGAGTCCGGAGGTTCCGGATGGAACTCCGGACGGAGGCACTGGGAATCCCGGAGGCGCCGGGAATCCTAGTTGGTCCAGGTTCTCCCGGAGGCTGCGTCCGGAGGTTCCGGGCTGAACCTCCGGGTGACCCTGATTTCCAGATGGACTCCGGATGAATTCCGGATGAGTCCAGTAGCTTTTGGACTCACCCGGAAGGCTGTCTGGAGGACAGCCCGGAATCCGGGTGATCCGGAAGTTGAGTCCGGAGGTTCCGGATGGAACTCCGGACTGTACGCGCAGAGCCCCAACGGGTAGATTTCGGGGGGACCTATAAAAGGCCCACCCCTTCTTCCCCAAGGGTACCCAACCTTGCAGCTTTGAATACCTCTCTCTTCCACCATTATTGAGCTCCAAAGCTTGAGGATCTCCTCCCCTAGTGCTCAAATCCCATCAAGCCTTTGAGGGAAAAGAAAGAGGAGACCTAGATCTACAATCCCACCAAGCCAAATTTGAATCCCCCTTGAGTTCATCACTTTGCTTGTTACTCTTGGGATTGTGGGGATCCCTAGATGGTTGGTGTCTCTCGGAAACCTCCAAAGTGTGGATTCGTGCTCCGGGATCGTTTGTGAAGGTTTGGAGGCCACCTCAAGGTCTACCATGAGTTATTTGAGCTCGGGCTTGGTTTGCCGAGGCTCAAAGGAGAAGAAGGTGAGACTTTGTGTCGTGAGGTGCTTTGTTGGGCCTCCGCCTCTCCAACGGAGATTAGCATCCCCCCAAGGGTGTGAACTTCGAGTTAATTCTTCGTCTCAACCTTGTGATTGCTTCATATTTATATCTATTGTGCTTGTGTGCTTTATCTTGTTTGCCTTGAGTTATTCATTGTGCTATTTATCTTGTGTCATATAGGTTGACTCACTTAGTTGCACATTTAGAGAACTTATATTCCGCACTTCCCTAAAAGCAATTAAGAAAATGTTAAAATTTGTAGTCGCCTATTCACCCCCCCTCTAGTCGACATCTTTGATCCTTCATGGTGGCTAGAGACCTAGTGGTGGACGAGGAGCTAACAGGGGTTCCAGTTCGGAGGATTATGATGAGCACGGTGAGGAGGAGATGCATGATACACGTTCTAGTCCTGTGAAGTAGAATGAGCTAATGGAAATTGAGTCAGATAAAACTGTGAGGAAACGGCTTGCCCTCCAAGATGGTGAAGAAGCACAGAAAAAAATAGAAAGGTTGCATGCCTACAGGTCAGGGGCTTGTGGGTACGCTAGTTGATCAGTTTGACAACAATGTTGCCCCCCTCCTCCACCGGGGATATTGGTGATAAGAAATTTAAAGAGATAGAAAAAGGACAATGATTCATCTACATGTTTAGGATCAGCGGGCTCCCTCAAGCAGTACCGCCGTCAACAATGAAAATCTTATGTTAGAACTGTCAGGATCTTAGCAAATCCCTCGTAGCTCGTACGCTCGTAGATATCCAGGAGTTGGTGGGAGCTGAATGGCCTGCATTGCCATGGGGATAGATTCTACAACCCTTGCCCACACATCAGGCTAATGCAACAATAACTAGGTGCCACGTTATCTCTCTCTTCCTCTATCTTAGATGTGGCCATGTGCCCATTGCATATCTCTCCTTCAAAATGTGGTTGCGGACGCTTCGTTCCTTGCTACATCACTAACAGTGTCACGCACCTCTGTTATGATCTTGGCCATGGCTAGGTCTAGCAAGATGAGTTGGCATTCATATTACACGTCTCCGATGCACAACCAATGACGTGCGGCTGCCTGTCGTGGCCTGCTTTTACGGCAATGACTTCTGCCTCGGCTTTAGTTGCTACGGATGGGTAGGACGATGAGCCAGAGACAAGCTGTCTTTACCATCTACTTGCGAAGCACATGAAGGGCGATGGGGTGTGGGTTGGGGGCCTTAGGAGGAACCTATTCTCTTTTCCCGGGTACTCGGGTTCAAATACCCATGGATTTTTTGTTTGTTTACTGATGTGGGTTGGGGGCCTTAGGAGGAACCTGTTCTCTCTAAGGAAGATGGTGCAATAACTACAATTGAGCATGAGCCAGATTGTTTTTTAAAGGAAAATGCGGTAGTTTTTGACAGTATGTTACAAATATCATGTATTAAGTTGAATTTACTCATATCTTTAATGCTATGTTTGTCATTGACGTAGATTTTCTACAGTACCTATTAAATTCTCTTTCTAGGTGCTACAGTCAGTTAAAATAATCTTTTATTTAGATGCAACACCCAAATCTTACTAGAAGTAGTAAGAAATCTCGTGTTAAATTATAGTAGAAACATATATTAAAACTCGATCCCACCTGCCATTGAAGCTATATCTAAATATATCTCCATGCTGTGACATTTGGCATGTAATTGAAGCCATCTCCAAACACATCTCCACACCATCTCCAAATTGAAGTCGTGCGTGCTAGATTATCAATGGATTCAGCAATTTTCATTATCTGTGTAACCATGCAAGTCCGAGAGAAGAATCCTATTTTCATATATAGGAAAAAAGGTATAGGTAAATTACTCCAGACCATAACTTTAATGTTCGTTATGACATTTACCATATAATTTAGATTTTTTTCTCACAAGATTACAACTTATAGTCTAATTTTTTACACATAATCCAAACCGGTCATTTCTGAACGTTTGAGAACAAACGTGACATAAGAAGCCCACTCATCGGCGCCTATGTGAACGTTAACATGGACAATATGCTAAGGTGGACATAGGATCCACCTGTAAGCCTCCTCATCTTCTTCCCCTTCTCTCCTCCGTCTCACTCTCCCTCTCTCCATGGCTTCCTGCCCAAATCCCACGGCCACCTTAAAAATTTGAGAGGGGTAGCTATACACTAGAACTAAATAGAGACAAGCAGCTAGGCCGTGAGAGAGCTAGCTTGGCCTCGGAGGTAGTAGCTATAGCAATATGTTTTGCATGGGTGTGGACAGTCGCTATTGGTGGCTGGTGGAGGTAGTGGCTAGCAGGTGGGTGGCCAATTGGAGAAGGGCACGAGGAGATCCGAGGCTCCTTGGATTTCAGCTAGACTCTGTCCGCAATCCATCTACCCTTTTCACGCACATTCTAGTCCCAAGACTGACTATTTCCTGCAGTCTAGTGAACCAGAGCTTCTTGGCTCGATACTAGCCACCTAGTGGTGCTCTGCAATGTGACGAGGGTGATAGCGCCGTTAATTTGACCTCCCACACAACCCTTCAACGGAATTGATGATTCTTCTTCAACTCCGAACGCTACCCTTGAGCATGTTGACGTAAGCGAGGAGGGAGCAGAGGTCAAGAACGGCGCGGATGGAGTCGGGGAAGTGTGCATGGTAGAGCTCCTCGATCTCACTCTTGTGATCACGTGCGACGGCACTGAGCGAGGACAACAGTGGCTCTGACTTCGGGCCTTCTGCATGCCAACGCGTGCCACACGAATGAGCCTAGATCCTCCTTCACCTCTCCGACCGGCATGAACCTTCTTTGTCGGCTACCACGACGTGCATCTTGGTGACGGAGGCCTCGTATAGCGTTGCCCCATAGACCATATCCACATCCTAGTGCCACTGACCACCATGGCACCAGCTCGAGCAATAGGAGGTCTAAAACAAAAGCGGAGGAGGAGGAAGCCGAATGGCCTGCTAGAACGTGGTGGGTGAAGGGAACTATGCAGGTCGTAGGGCTGCGCTGGAGACATGGGGAGGCCGTCGTTGGTGGCCATGTTAGACTAGCTGACGAGGAGGAAGATGAGCTTAGGGTAGTGCATATATGGTGAGGCAGCGGGGGAGGATAGGAAGAGGAAGCCGTGGAAGGGGAGAAGAAGGCCAGCGGCCAGGACTGGAGCTGACCGTGGAGCTCCTAGAGGGGAACATGAGAGAGAGATGAGAGGAAGTCGAGAAGAGAGAGAAAATGCTGATAGACGGAATCTACCTCTCTTCTTTATATAAGTTTGGCCTGTGTGGCACCTTAGTGTTCATATAAACATCTACGTAGGCACTAACAAATGGACTCATTAGTCAATTTGTCTATTAAAAGGAACAAGTAGTTATTTAGGTGTAGCATTAACTATTACTAGTTCAAAAGTTATGTTTGCGGAAGAAAATTAGAAGACATGGTAAAATGTTATAAAGTATTTTGAGTAATTTATTCTATGAATATGTTTAAAAGTAAATTATAAAAGAAGTCATGATATATTGATATACTCCTTCTGATTCATAATATAAGTAGTTTTAGGATTTAGAGTTTTATCTAAATATAAGTAGTTTTAGGATTTCAATACATATTTATGTTATTTTTTCTAGTTTACTTCTCCTTAATTGCTATGGTTAATGAATTATTTTTCTATATTTATATGTCTAGAAAGTATTACTACATAAGGGACAAAGATAATAGTATCATTTGGTATATTAGATAGCTCATCTTTAATTCTTTTATCCAAATGTAAAATTATTTATATTATAAATAGAGAGAGCATCGATCGTGATTGCCCATCGCCTTGCACTAATACTCCAAACACGTGTAATTAACAGACATGCATTTATTGGTGGGGCAAAGAAAAACCATTGTTCCTATCCTCTAGCTACGAGCCGACAAGTTTCTCTCCCTCCCGAGATATATGAGAGATTTGATCATATGCCCCGTTATTTGGTGGCACTTGATCATATGCCCCATTTTTCCCTGCCTTTGAGCATATGCCCCATTTTTTACAGCATCTTTGATCATATGCCCCAATTGACATATTAAACTCGTTTTCTTGCTGACTAGGACAGATCTGGACCAGAACTTTCCGAAATACCCATGGTCTTGCTCACCCCGCACTTCTCTTCTCCTCTGTCTCACCCCGCACCGCTGCTCTCGGTTGTGACCGCCGGCGGCGATTGGTACCCGCTCCCTGCTCGCCCCCTACTCCTCTACCCAGCCCACTGCCAACGCCGCTGCTCGCGTGGCCACAATAGCCACCACCACCACGCCCCGAGGCCCCTCGCCGTGCTCTCCCCATGGCGCGCAGCTGGAACAGGGGCGCTCGTGCGCCGCCGAGCTGCAGCGGTGCTTGGAGGAGACCTACAGCGCCTCACCTCGGGGAGCCACCGGTCGTCCTCAGCGTCGGCGAGCACCGTGGCGAGTAGAACTCCAGCATCGTGGCCACCCTCCCACTCGCGAGCGTGGCCGCTAGCGCCCGCTGCTCCGCGTCCCCGCGGTCCGCCTCCACCTCCGTCACGGAGCCCGGGCGAGGCTTGCTCCACCTCGCCCCACCGCCGCCGCTGCTGGTGGCGGGGGAGGGGAGGTCGCCGGCGATGAGGAGGCCCTGCGCGACGGTGCGGATGGACTTGAAGAACCAGGGGAGCTCGAGGTCGCCGCAGGGGCTGGGGCCCGGGCTAGGGCTAGGGTTCGCGTTTAGGCTGGGGCCCCACGGCCACTTGAAGCAGACGAAGGGAGGGGGCTTTGCGGCGGCGCCCATCTCCGGTGGCTGGCGGGTGGCCGCCGCTGGGGTGTTGCAGCCACCGCCGGGGTGAGCTAGAGAGGGATTCAATCGGCACGGGAGGAGCAATTTGGGTAGTTTGCCACGTTTTTTGCCAAATCAGCTCAAAAATGAATAAAAATATATGAATGGGGCATATGATCAAAGGTGCTACAAAAAACAAGGCATATGCTCAAAGATAGGAAAAAAACGAGGCATATAATCTAAGTGCCACCGAATAACGGAGCATACGATCAAATCTCTCGAGATATATCCCCATCAAATACAGGCGCCCCTTCCCTGAGTCTCACTCTCTCCCTCCCAGACCAAATCGATGCGACGGAGGTCACGATCCCAGACCAAATCGATTCCACCTTAGCCAAATACCAGAGCATATCTTCATTCCCAAATCAGATCGAGCGGACGCGGCGAGATTAGAGCTGTGTCTGCCACAGCACCGATGCCGGAGGAGCTTGTCTGCCACGGCATCGACGCCGGAGGAGCTCGGAGGGGTTTCACCGAGTGGCGGAGGACGCCCTCTTCGTCCCGTTCGCCTCCCCCACCCCGCGCGCGTGGATGGAACCGCTCCTGCGAGAGTTCGAGCTGCCATTAACTGCGGTCAAGCTCACTTCCTCTATGTGTTCATCTTGCATCCCTTTCTCTCTCCGGATGGCGCGCGTGATAAGCCCCATGAAAATTTCTAAGTGGTTGGAGTGGATTTACGTTTCTTGTGAATCGTAAGCTAGGAAAGCTAATTTATATCTTGGGCGGCCGCGGCTTGAATAAAGCTGAGGTGTGGAGAGTCCATTATATGTAGCCACCCTACACTACTCGAGTGCTGCAACCATTACACACATAATCTACCGAGGGAGCTCACAGCTAGTAGCTTGAGGCGCCATGGAGGGATTTCTGGTGAGCGCAGCCACGGGAGCACTGACGCCCGTCCTGAAGAAGCTTGCCGCCGTGCTGGGCAAGAAGTACAAGCTTTTCAAGAAGGTGCGCAACGAGGTCAAGTCTCTCCGTGCTGAGCTTGAGGCCATGCATGCGTTCCTCCTGAAGATGTCCGAGGAGGAGAATCCTGATCCGCAAGACAGGCTCTGGACAAAGGCAGTCCGGGGGCTCTCGTATGATATCGAGGATAGTCTCGATAAGTTTATGGACCATGTTGACAACAAATCTGCTAAGCCAAAGGGATTCATTGCAAAGTGCAAGGATTTGGTGACCTTTACCAAGACCAAGGCTCGCTATGAGGTTGCCAAGGCAATCGAAGATCTCAAGACCCAAGCCAATGATGTGGCCGAGAGGAATGCAAGGTACAAGATCCCTGAAGTCATCTTGAAGACAAGCAATGCAACAGTGGACAAGAGGGCTCTTGCTGCCTTTCAGGATGCATCAGAGCTAATAGGTATGAGTTTGCTTCAGTATATACCATTAGGAGATTAAAAGGCACCCTTCTACTTAACCTAAACCCTTCTACTTAACCAAAAAGAAAACATCGTTTTCAGAAATTTGAGGGGTAAAACAGTAGCTTCTTTTATATACAGGGATGTTAAGTCTCGTTCCAACCGTAAGTCCCAAACCCTTCAAACCCAAGTGAATTCAACACTATTATTTCTTCATTTTGCGATTATAAGGAACACGTACACACAACATCCCTACACACTCACACCAGATGTACACACCCATATAAACATACCTTTAATCACACCAATAAAACTGATTAAGATCAGGATAAATCCATGGATCTCACAATGTTTTTAAGAAGTACTTCTCATTGTGCATAAATGTGAGTATCAAGATTTGAACTCTTGTGGGTATAGTTGTACACTCACAATTCCACCACCATATAAAGAGGTTGTTCTCGTCAACTATTATTAATGGTACTCTTATATATTCTGCTGCTTATTTTTCTGGCAACCAATGTACCTCCCCAATCTGTGATCCATCATCCATGGCAGCCATCGATCCACAAAAAATTTACGAGCGTGAACCGCTAGGAGGGTGCAAATGGCCGGCTGGCCGGTCAATGATCTTCACTCAGCTTCGATATAGTATCAGTATCTTGCATTAGGTTTATTTGAATTTGGGTATTAAACAGGCCTGTAGGGGCCATACATAGTTCTTTGTTTCAGAATTGCAAAAGTCAGATTCCCTGTCTGAACCCGATAAATCATTAATCACAGACTCCAAGTAGTATTTATTTACACTCTATAAGTAGCTTTAAGAATTGTAAATTTTATTTCATGGGAGGTACACTGAAGCAAGTTTCTATAGGCATTGATGGACTAAAAGATGAGCTAATTAGTTGCTGAAAATTGAGGATGGTTGTGTCTCATCAGAGAAGCTGAACGTAATTTCCATTTTTGGACCTGGAGGAATGGGAAAGACAACTCTTGCAGGCATGGTATAACGAAGTTCTCAGAGACAACTTTGAGTGCTCGGCAATAGTGTCAGTGTCCCGAAAACCTGACATGATTGATGGATAAGCCTCATGTGGTCTTTGTGGGGCTGGTTGTAGGACAGCACTTTAGCATCTTAGAGGACAGCACTTTAAGCATCTTAGACTAAGCATCTTAGCCTAGCATAGGACAGCACTTTAGCATCTTAGACTAGCATCTTAGACTAGCATCTTGGCATATGCTTGGCTGGCTAGCAGCCTATAAATATGTATCCCCAACCCCTCAGGTTGGCATGGGATTGAGAAATAAAACAGAAATTGCCCCAACTCCTAGTGTCATCCTCTCTCGATGAGTGTGAGAGTTCTGCTCCTACCAAGAGTAAGAATTCAGCGACTAACAAGTGGTATCAGAGCCGTACTATCCTGTAGCCTGAGCATCTCCTGCTCATCTCCTCTCCCAACCACACAACAGCCCCAGCTGCGAGCAGCAGCTCCGGCCGCTCCTGCTCACTCCTCCCCCGCGCAGACGAGCAGCAGCTCGTCTGAAGCAGCTCTCTCCCCACGCAGCAGCCACCCGGTAGCGCGTCATGTCCGCAGGGCAGTCTCAGCGCTCGGTCGCCTCGAGCACGCGGCGTCGGCAGGAGGCCGAACTTGCCGCGGCAGAAGAACGCGAGCGAGCGGCGGCCGAGACCGCTGCAGCAGCAACAAGGGCGTCGAGGCTGGCAGCGGCGGAGCTGGCAGCAGCCAGAGCGGAGGCGGAAGCAGCGGCAGCGGCGGACGCAGCGCGTGCGGCGGCAGCGGAGGTCGAGGCTCTGCGCAGCAGCACCGGCAGCTCCATTTCCGCTGACGACACCGCCGACGCGGACCTCGAGCTGCTAGAGAGGGACGCAGCACGAGCGCGGTCGGCGCAGTGGGTAGCCGCGCACGCCCACGAGCGTGGCGGCAGCCCAGACAGGCGCGGACGCGCTGGCGGCGCTCCTGGAGGGGGCGCGCACGGCGGTGGCGCTCCTGGGGCAGCTGCGCATGCCCACGAGCGCGGCGGCAGCCCAGACAGGCGCGGACGCGCTGGCGGCGCTCCTAGAGGGGGCGCGCACGGCAACGGTGGCGGACGGGTCAATGGAGAGCGCGACCTTCACCGGCAGCGTGGCTCTCTCTCCCCGGATCGGTACCATGGTTACCATGGTTTCCAGGCTGTTGTCAGCGACGTCGGCCCCGGCGGTGGGTGGCCTACCCTCACCAAGACCAACTACGTCGAGTGGGCTGCGGTGATGAGGGTAAAGCTCCAGGTGCGGCACATGTGGGAGGCAGTCCGGTACGGCGACGTCGACTACGACCAGGATCGACGAGCGCTGGATGCTCTCATCGCTGCAGTCCCGTCCGAGATGCAGTTCTCGCTTACCAACAAGCGGACTGCCAAGGAGGCTTGGGATGCCATCGTTGCGGCACGCATCGGCAGCGACCGCGCCCGCAAGTCCACACTGCAGGCACTTCGCAAGGAGTGGGAGAACCTGGCCTTCAAGCCAGGTGAGGACGTTGATGACTTTGCTCTCCGTCTCAACACTCTGTTGCAGAAGATAGTGCAGTTCGGCGACGACACCTACGGCGAGGAGAGAGCTGTCGAAAAGCTCTTCCGCTGCGTCCCCGAGAAGTACAAGCAGATGGCTCGCTCGATCGAGTCTCTGCTGGATCTCTCCACGATGTCGATTGAGGAGGCGATAGGTCGCCTCAAGGTCGTCGACAGCGATGAGCCGCAGCCTCTCTCGGGGCCCATCACCACTGGCGGGAAGCTCCTTCTCACTCGGGAGCAGTGGGATGCCCGCCAAGGTGACCGGAAAAAGGGGGAGCCTTCTTCCGCGATAGGCGGCCGCAAGGGTGGCAAGCCGCGCAAGGCGCGCAAAGACGCCCAGGCCGGGGCGCGAGGACGTGCCGAGGGCGATGCCCGCGGAGGCGCCTAGGGCGGCGCCGCCGGCAAGCACAAGCCGGCACGAGACGACACCTGCCACAACTGCGGCCAGCTTGGCCATTGGGCCAAGGACTGTCGACAGCCACACGACGCGGCCAGGCCCACGTCGCACAGGCGGAGGAGGAGGAGCCGGCTCTGTTCATGGCACATGCAAGCATCGAGCTACCTCCAGCGGCACCGGCCGCAGCGGCTCTCCTCCACCTTGACGAGACAAAAGCACACGCCCTCCTCGGCGACGGCTCCGGCAATGACAAGACCGACGGGTGGTGTCTCGACACCGGTGCCACCCATCACATGACCGGTCGATGGGAGTTCTTCACCAAGCTTGACTCTAGCGTCCGAGGCTCCGTCAAGTTTGGGGATGCCTCTGGTGTGGAGATCAAGGGCGTCGGCTCCGTCATCTTCACCGCCGTGTCTGGTGAGCACAAACTGCTCACCGAAGTCTACTACATCCCCGCGTTGAGGAACTCCATCATCAGCGTGGGACGGTTGGATGAGAACGGTTCGCAGCGTGGTAATTGAGGATGGAGTCATGAGGATTTGGGATCGCCGTCGTCGCCTTCTTGCCAAGGTAACCAGAAGCGCAAATCGACTCTACATCCTCAACGTGCAGGTGGCACAACCCCTCTGTCTCGCTGCTCGTCGGGACGACGAGGCGTGGCAGTGGCACGAGCGCTTTGGGCACCTTCACTTCGAGGCCCTGAAGCGGCTCAGTGCCACGGAGATGGTGCGAGGCCTGCCGTGCCTCGACCACGTGGAGCGCTCTGCGACGTCTGCGTGTTGACGAAGCAGAGGCGACTCCCCTTTCCCCAGCAGGCGAGCTTTCGAGCCAAGGAGAGGCTCGAGCTTGTGCACGGGGCTTGTGTGGCCCGGTGACACCGGCCACACCGGGAGGACGACGCTACTTCCTGCTGCTCGTCGACGACCTCTCCCGCTACATGTGGGTGATGGTCCTCGGCAGCAAGGGAGAGGCTGCGGACGCCATCAGGCGCGCGCAGGCTGCTGCGGAGGCGGAGTGCGGCCGCAAGCTGCGCGTGCTGCGCACCGACAACGGCGGCGATTCACGGCAGCTGAATTCACGTCGTACTGCGCTGATAAGGGCATTCAGCGCCACTACTCCGCGCCGTATAGCCCGCAGCAGAACGGCGTCGTCGAGCGGCGCAACCAGACGGTTGTGGGGATGGCTCGGGCCCTTCTCAAGCAGAGGGGGATGCCGGCTGTCTTCTGGGGAGAGGCGGTGGTGTCGGCCGTCTACATCCTCAACCGCTCGCCTACCAAGGCACTCGACGGCAAGACGCCGTACGAAGCTTGGCATGGGCGCAAGCCGGCGGTCTCCCACTTGCGGGTCTTCGGCTGCCTCGCGTTCGCCAAGGAGCTTGGTCACATCAGCAAGCTCGACGACAGGAGCACTCCGGGAGTGTTCATCGGCTACGCGGAGGGCTCGAAAGGCCTACCGCATCCTTGACCCGAAGACACAGCGTGTGCGCACGGCGCGCGCACGTTGTGTTCAACGAAGGGCGAGGATGGGCGTGGACAAGGCGGAGGACGACGGCTCGGCTCCGACGTACGACGACTTCACTGTCGAGTACGTCCACTTCAAGGGAGCTGGGGGAGTAGGCAGCTCTTCTCCGACGAGGGCGTCTACCCCAGTCCCCGAGCCTCCACCGTCCCCGGCGCCTGCTACTCCGACAGCACCACGCTCTCCAGCCAGGACCTCGGCTGTGATGAGTTCTTCGCCGGCTCCACCACAGCCGGCAACGCCACGCACTCCAGCACCGACAGGCACCTCTCCGGGCACGTCTACTCCACCACCAGCTCGTGTCGAGCACAGCCCGGTTGAGCTCGCCACTCCGCTCTCTCACGACGAGGAGCGCATCGACGCGTACCACGACGGCGAGCCGTTGCGGTACCGTACGATGGAGAACCTTCTCGGCAACCAGCCGGTGCCGGAACCGGTGCCCCACGACCTGGAGGCGCAGTTGCACCTTGCGTGTGACGACGGCGAGCCTCGGTCGTTTGCAGAGGCCGAGAAACACGCGGCATGGCGCGCCGCGATGCAGTTGGAGATGGATGCGGTTGAGAAGAACCGCACCTGGGAGCTTGCTGACCTTCCTCGTGGTCACCGCGTGATCACCCTTAAGTGGGTGTACAAGCTGAAGAGGGATGAAGCCGGCGCCATCGTCAGCACAAGGCTCGCTTGGTGGCACGAGGTTTCGTGCAGCAGGAGGGGGTCGACTTCGACGACGCCTTCGCTCCCGTGGCACGGATGGAGTCCGTGCGACTCCTCCTTGCGCTAGTTGCCCAGGAGGGCTGGCGTGCTCATCACATGGATGTCAAGTCGGCGTTCCTAACGGCGATTTGAAGGAGGAGGTCTACGTGCACCAGCCACCGGGATTTGCGATCCCCGGCAAGGAGGGCAAGGTGCTCCGCCTGCGCAAGGCCCTCTATGGCTTGCGGTAGGCACCGAGGGCGTGGAATGCCAAGTTGGATTCCACGCTAAAGGGGATGGGCTTCGAGCAAAGCCCGCACGAGGCGGCCATCTACCGACGGGGCAGTGGACGAACTGCTCTGCTGGTAGGTGTCTACGTCGACGACTTGGTGATCACCGGCACCAAGGATGCGGAGGTGGCGGCATTCAAGGAAGAAATGAAGGCCACCTTCCAGATGAGTGACCTGGGGGCCTCTCTCCTTCTATCTGGGAATCGAGGTGCACCAGGATGACTCCGGGATCACGCTCCGACAGACCGCCTACGCCAAGCGCGTCGTTGAGCTAGCTGGGCTCACCGACTGTATCCAGCTCTCACTCCGATGGAGGAGAGGCTGAAGCTGAGCCGCGACAGCACGGCGGGAGGAGGTGGGACGCTACGCAGTACCGGCGTCTTGTGGGGAGCCTTCGCTACCTCGCTCACACACGGCCGGACTTGGCATTCTCCGTCGGCTACGTTAGTCGGTTCATGCAGCGACCGACGACGGAGCACCAGCAGGCTGTGAAGAGGATCATCCGCTACGTGCGGGGACTCTCGACCACGGCCTCTACTACCCTAGGTGCCCTAGGGCGGCACACTTCGTCGGGTACAGCGACAGCGACCACGCCGGCGACATCGACACCAGCAAGAGCACGAGCGGGATCCTCTTCTTCCTCGGCAAGTGCCTCGTTAGCTGGCAGTCAGTCAAGCAGCAGGTGGTGGCCCTGTCCAGCTGCGAGGGCCGAGTACATCGCAGCCTCCACTGCCTCGACTCAGGCGCTCTGGCTCGCTCGTCTGCTTGGTGATCTCTTAGGCAGCGACACTAGAGCGGTGGAGCTCAGAGTGGACAGCAAGTCCGCTCTGGCCCTGGCAAAGAACCCCGTTTTCCATGAACGGAGTAAGCATATCCGGGTGAGGTACCACTTCATCCGAGGCTGCTTGGAGGAAGGAGCATCAAGGCGAGCTACATCAACACCAAGGACCAGCTTGCGGACCTGCTTACCAAGCCCCTTGGGAGGATCAGGTTCCTTGAGCTCTGCTCCAGGACCGGGATGGTTCAACTTTCCCACAAGACGACGCACAAGACTTAGGGGGAGAATGATGGATAAGCCTCATGTGGTCTTTGTGGGGCTGGTTGTAGGACAGCACTTTAGCATCTTAGAGGACATCACTTTAAGCATCTTAGACTAAGCATCTTAGCGTAGCATAGGACAACACTTTAGCATCTTAGACTAGCATCTTAGACTAGCATCTTGGCATATGCTTGGCTGGCTAGCAACCTATAAATATGTATCCCCAACCCCTCAGGTTGGCATGGGATTGAGAAATAAAACAGAAAATTGCCCCAACTCCTAGTGTCATCCTCTCTCGATGAGTGTGAGAGTTCTGCTCCTACCAAGAGTAAGAATTCAGTGACTAACAATGATGAATGTTCTCAGAAATATTCTTGCTCAAGTAAGCAAACAACCTTATCATAGCGCTGAAGCAGCGGACGTACCACAACTCGTCAGCAATATCAATTGTCACCTAAAAGATAAAAGGTACGTGTGAGTGCAAATCCATCATGTTATATTATTTCGTTCGCGGATATATATGTTGCTATTGACAATGCATACTGTCTAATATTTTTCCTTTGACATGAAAAGAAAATACTAAAAATGTTAGTGAAAACTATACAATCCCAACATATGTTACATTAGTTTTTTTCGACTGTAAACATATACTAGATTACTTCTAGATGACATATCTACTGACCATACAATTTCATGTACTGGTGAATAGTTTTGAAATATATTTCCAAAGTTATTAAGGCATCGTTTAAGCGCTAAGGCGCCTGGCTGCCGCAAGGCGTCCGGTCGCCTTGCCGGGGTTGCCTGAGGCATCCGCCTTAGAGGCGAGGCGTCCCTAAGGCGGCCGGAGGGCACGGCGGTCGCTGAGGCGACGCCTTAGGGGGGGAGGGAGAGAGAGGAAGCGAGCGCCGTGTGCCGCCGTTCGTCCCCGCAGGTATGCTCCCCGGCCGCTCGCTCGTTTGCCATCCGCTGCCCCGCTCTTCTGCTCCCCTGTCGCCCGCCGCCTGCTCCCCGGCCGCTCTCTCCCCTGCTCGTCTGCCACTTGCCCGCCTACTCCCCTCCCCTCCATGCCGCTGCCACTTGCTCCTCCGCTCCCCTGCCCTCCGCTCCTCTGCTCCCCTGCCCTCCTCTACTGGCCCTGCTGGCCTCTGCTCCCTTGCTACCGTTGCCACCTCCTCCCCACAGCCGCATGCTCCCCTCCCCTCCCCTTTTAGCTCTAAGGTCCAGACGGTGGGTGCCCTGCCGCACTGCTTCTCTGCCTTGCTCTTCTCCCCTCCCCTCCCCTCCCCTCCCCTCCCCTTTTCTCCCCTCCCCTCCACTCACCTCCCCTCCCCTCTTCTCTTCTCTGGCAAGTGGCGGCAGCAGCAGCAGTAGATGGGGAGAACTTTCTGCTGCTGCTGTCATGAGAGGGAGAAAATAAGGAAGGTGGCGGTTGTGTTGGGAGGAGCTACTGTGGATTAGGTCAGGAAGGAGTGGATGGTATTGTTTAGATGGGCTTTTGGGCCATGGGGAAGTTATGGGCTATATGAGTTGTGACCCATCTCTCAACATTTTTCATTTTCTCTCTGAAATTTACATGTAACAAGTGTTGACTAACTGATAAATGGTTGACCTAATGTGTTAGTAAGACGTCGCCTCGCCTTACGCCTTAACGCTTAAAAGGTGTGAAGGTGGTGGGTCGCCTCGCCTCGCCTTACCGCCTTAAAAACTTGTATATTTCCCACCTTTCCTTGTCAGCTTAACTTTTGAATAAGCTAATTATTGTGCCAAACTCAATATCATATCAGAGCTAAAAGGTCCTTATATCTCGGTCTAGGTAATAAAAGGAGTATATTCCACATTTTACTATGAACTTGTGCTGAAGTGACAGATTTTACCAGATTTAAAATTTTGTAGCACAACTTACTAGATTTTATACCCATAATTTAAGATTTTACCAGATTTTAGAATGAGGATGGATTCTACAGCCTTGGCCCGCAGGTCAAGCTGACGCAACACTTACTAGGTGCCACATCGTCTCTCTCTTCCTCTATCTTAGATGTGGCCACGTGCCCATTGCCCACCTCTCCTTCGGCATGTGGTCGTAGGATCTGTGGACGCTCCGTTCCTTGCTGGGGCACTAACCAGTGTCGCACGCCTCTGTTATGATCTTGTCCACGGCTAGGTCTAGCAAGATGAGTCGGCATCTATAGTAGACGTCTCCGATGCACAGCCAATGACGTGCGGCTGCCTGCTGTGGCCTGCTTTGACGGAGGCAACTTCTGACTCGGCTCTAGTTGCGATGGATGGGTAGGATGATAGGCCGGAGACAAGCCACTTTTACCATCCAATTGCAAAGCACACGAAGCGCGATGGGGTGTGGGGTGGGGGGGCGTGGGAGGAACATGTTCTCGCCAAGGAAGATGGTGCAGTAACTATAGTGGAAGATGAGCCAGATTTTTTTTAAAAAGGAAAATGTGGTAGTCTTTGATAGTTTGTTACAAATATCGTGTACTAAGTTGAATTTACTCATATCTTTAAGGCTATGTTTGGTATTGAGGTAGATTTTCTAAACTACCTATTTAATTCTCTTTTTGGGTGCTATAGTCAATCTTTATTTAGATGCAACGGCCAAATCTTACTAGAATTAATAAGAAATCTCGAGCTAACTAGATTACAGAGTTCGCATTGAGCTCAGGAAACACTTAGAAAGGACAGACATGCCATGTGATGGATAAGAGTTTTGAAGAATTGATTATTTTACTTTTGCTTCCTGATATCTTACAACATTTCAATCTTTTCTTCAAAACACTGTCAAAATCATTTGATAGGTACCTTATTGTGGTTGATGATATATGGAAGGAAGATGCATGGGAAATTATCAACCATGCATTGTTCAACAACAGTGCACATAGTAGAGTGATCACAACAACACGTAGCTATGATGTAGCCAGAACGTGCCAAACTTCTCGTGCTGGTTGTGTTTACAAAATACGGTCTCTTAGTGCTGAAAACTCAGAAAGGTTATTCTTCAAAAGAATATTTGACTCAATAAGTAAGCGCCCTTCGCAGCTCATAGAAGTCTCAAGAAAGATCTTGGGAAAATGTGATGGTTTACCATTGGCAATCATTTCCATAGCTGGCTTGCTTGCCAACAAACCACAAACCGAAGATGAATGGAATAGAGTGCAGAAGTCAATTGGCCGTGGACTAGAAAATGATCGCCAGGTTGGAAGCATGAGGCAGATACTATCACTTAGTTACTTTGACCTTCCTCTTCATCTACAAACATGTCTACTGTATTTGAGTTTTTTTCCAGAAGATTTTTCTATCAGCAAGAAGCGTTTGATAAGGAGATGGATAGCAGAGGGATTAATTCATGAAGAGCAACAAGGATTTATTCACGAGGAACAAAGGTATAACTTGTATGAATTGGGAGAGATGTGCTTTAATGAGCTCATCAATAGGGCTTGATCCAACCATGGGACATAGATATGTATGGGGAGGTGACGGCCAGCCGAGTTCATGACATAATTCTTGATTTTATCACATCAAAATCTGTTGAAGAGAATTTTGTTACTGTATCTGGTGATGGCTATCTATTGCTTAGTCCAGGTGACAAGGTACGCCGCCTATCTATCCAGTCTGCTAGTCCAAAGAATATTTCCACCTTAACGAGGCAGAATCTATCTCATGTTCGATCACTTGCTATGTTCAACAATTATGTTGAACTACCTTCTTTGTGGGACTTCACTTGTTTGTGTGTTGTGGACTTGGAAGGCTGCCAGCGACTAGAAGGCCGTCATCTTGCAGATATTGGGGATTTATTTCTGTTGAGGTACTTAAGCGTCAGAGGTACAGGAGTAACAGAGCTGCCGGAAAGTATTGTTCGACTCCGAAGATTGCTCCATTTGGTTGTCGGCAAAGAAGTTAAGCTATCAGATGGGACTGGAAGCATGGGGGCACTGCAGGTGTTAGATTGTGTGAATCTCTTCATGCAGTCAATTGAGTTCACGCGGGACATCAGCAAGCTCAGGGACCTAAGGGATGTAAGCTTCTATTTGAGCAAGGCTGATAGCATGAAATGTGGTACAGGAGGAAGCCACTGCAAGAAGTACATTGATACTATGGTCTCTTCTGTTTGCGAACTAGTCTAACTTCATTCTCTGTCTATTGATATCGACCAAGAATGTACAGAGTACTTCTCACTGGATTCAGGGGATTGGCCTCCATGTGTCCTCCAGAAATTCATAGTCAGGGATGGTTTCATCTCTAGGGTTCCAAATTGGATTGGCGCTCTTATCAACCTCCAATTCTTAACCCTTCGTGTCAAGGATTTGAGGTGGAAAATATCCTGGTGCTTGGATCCTTGCTGGCTTTGGTGTTTCTCGAGGTGGTAGCAGAAGAATCCTTCCCAGGACGAAGAGTCACCATCAGTGGCGACCATGGATTTGAATGTCTGAGGCATTTCGACTTTGGGTGCGCCATACCGGTGATGTTCGGAGTTGGAGCTATGCCAAAGCTCGAAAAACTTACCCTCTTGTTCAATGCAGCGGGAGTCCTGCTGGAAGCGGGTGATGGAGACTTCCCTTTCGGCATACGACACCTCTCCAGCCTCAACAGTATCAGGTGTTTGATCCATGATGAACCATTGTTTGTCATAGAGGCCTGGAAGGCTGAGATGAATCCCCGGATTGCTGAGATGAGTTGCAGGGCGGTGAAGGCAGCAGTGGCTAAGATGAGACGCACATTAAGAACTAATAAACTACTGATCAGCTCTGCAGAGGGAGCCGTCGAAAGAGAAGTCCATGCTAATCCCAGGCTTCCCAAACTTGAATTCCTTCTAACTGATAAATGGAGCATGGAGCATCATGTGGATTCGTTTTTGAGCTTATGGGGAAGATGTTTAAGAAAGAAAGGACAAGAAGGAAGGCGGAAAACATGCTACGTTCCATAGAAGAAGAGTGGATAATGAGGTGCCGACATCATCTGGATGGACCTAAGGTACAAATGAATATTTCCTCTGCCAAACAACAGATGTTCCATTACTTGCCCTTATTTATTTCTTCCGTGATTTTTCTTCTTGCATTTTCTTTAATAGACACTATTCAAGTCCTGGTCTCCTGAACTGATCGTAGCAGGATCGCTGTAGCCGTAAACATGAAGAATCGTCTTGAGTCAAGCTGTGTGTTCACTAATTACACGAGGAATCCTGCAGGTATTTCATTCTATCTTAACATCTTCTACATATTCACTTACTGTAATAAATTGTCACAAATAATTAGAAAGCATAAATGATATTTTTTTGCCTGATTAAACATTTGTTTGTTAGGAAATTATGTGGTGATCGAAGCCCCTAAAGCTACTATGGGTCATCATAGAGGACTTTGGACAAACCGAGCTACGTGTTTGTTTCAGTTGCTTGTTTTTTCATAAAAGGGAGTAAATCCCCGATTTCAGTGTTGTGTGTAGGTGGTAAAACATTGGCCTTCTTTGATGTAATCCCTGATGTAGGGTAAAACGTTGCACTTCCCGGGTGTAATCCTTCATCATTAACGGCATTTATGTCGATGCTATACTTTGTGCTTTTCCCATCTTCATACATCGTGCGCTCCTGGATATCATTTTTTTATCTGAAACACATTTGGATAAGAGGAAGGCGGAAAGGATTAAGCGTAAACTTGGTATGGACTTACAGCATTATAGATGAGGGCGACGGAAGGAGTGGTGGTTTGTTGTTGTTATGGAGGAAACTCTAGCAAAGTTCTTTTCCATCAGATGTATTCGAACTATACTGCGGTGATGATTGACGATGGCAGTGATACTGGACAGCGGCTTACCGGGCTTTATGGCAAACCAAGCTGGGAGCATAAATATTGCACCCGGGATTATCTTCGTAATCAGCATTGGATACTTGACATGCCGTGGATTGTCCTGGGAGATTTCAGTGAGATTCTATATAGCCATGAGTCAGGGTGGAAACGGATAACGGATAATCCATATTATCCGTTATTCGTATTCGAGAGAACGTTAATATGGCAAGCAACATCTGTATCCGAATTTAAAACGGATCTAGATTTGGATATTATCCGGATTGTTTTTTCAGATACGGATCCGGATATGGATCTGTAAAATAAAACGGATCCGGATACGGTTTCGGATATATCCATATCCGGACCCGGTAACTCCCTCAATCCAAAAATTAGGCATTCCTCGTTCCTCCAGACCTCAAGACCCGATTCCCCCAATCACCCTGCCGGCCTGCCCTCGTGCCCTAGCTGCGCCGCCGCTCTCAGCCTGCCGCCCCGGCCGCCGCCCTCAGCCCGCCGCCCCCGCCGCCCTCAGCCCGCAGACCCTGCCCTAGCAGCCCCGCGCCGCCGCTTGCCGCCCTCTGCACGCCGCCCCGTCGCCGCCCTTCGCGCGCCTCCCGTCGCCGCCCTTCGCGCGCCTCCCGTCGCTGCCCTCCGCGCACCACCCCGTCGCCGCCTGTAACGTCCTCAGTTTAATCTCTTAATTGAATGTGCATATCATGGCATGGCATCATATGCATTTGCATTTTTTTTAGCAAGAAGTGGAAAGCAAATTCAATTACATTGGAATAGATTTGAATTGAAGCAGGATTTTGAATTGGTTTGGCATTTGCAAAACAATTTGTGAAATCAAATCAGAAATCAAATTTGAAAAAGAATAAAGCTTAAACCTAATCTATTTTTCTCTCCCCCCCGGCTGGGCCCCTTTTCTTTCGGCCCAGCTTCCCTCTCCCCGCGGCCCGCTTCCCTCTCCTAGCCCATCCGGCCTGCCCGCCGCCTCCTTCTCCCTCCTCTCACCTCCTCTCACTCGGCGCCACCTCCACTCCCCCATGGCCGCCTCGTGGCGCCTCCTCTCTGCCACCCGCGCCACCTTACCCCGGCCGCTCCCGAGCCCCCTAAAACCCCCTCCCCTCGGCGCGCCCGCCCCCTCCCTCTCTCTGCTTCCCTCGGCACCACCGCCCCCGTGCGCCCTCACCTCTCGCCTCCGCCTCGGGTGTTCCTCCCGCCGCTCGGAGCTCGCCGCCTTCCCGCCGCTCGTCGCCGCACCCGACGCCCCTTCCCCGCCATCTCTTCACCGCCGCGCCGGAGCCCCTTCACCGCGCCTCCCCGAGCCCTCCTCCGCTCGCCCCGCCCGCAAGTCGCCGCCGCCGGCCACTCCACCTCCTCTCCACCCGGCCACCCAACCCAAGCACCATCGCCCGGAGCCTCGCCCTCCAAGCCGGAGCTCCACCCCGCCACCAAGCCCCGCCCCCTCTGGACCATGCCGCCGTCGCCTTGGTGAGCGCCGCCGGCCACGCCGCCCCTCTCCCCACCTCCCTCGCCACCGTCCCAGGGCAACCGCCGGCCAACCGAGCTTCGGACAGTGGCCCTTCGGCCGAGTAGCTAGAGTGTGAGTGGTTAGGTTAGTGATTAGTTAGTAAAATTGGTTAGTATAGTGTGTTAATTGCTGGATTAGTTAGTTAATTAGCCAATGTATTGATGCTGTTGCTGTTATTTCGGTCAGGGTAGCTGGGTTAGATAGCTCAGTTCGTTGGTTAGGTAATTGGTTAGAGTAATGAGTTAGATTAGTGTGTTAATTAGTAGGTTAGTTCTGTGGTAAGTTAGTTAGGAGTTAATCAGTGGTTAAGTGATTAGTTAGTCAGGTTAGAAGGTTAGTTAAACCAGTTAGGGCTTTATGCCCCATTCGGACAGCCAATCAGATTAGTTAGGTTCATGTAGTTAAATTAGTTAAATTAGTTAGTGTGTTAATTGCTAATGACTGGATAGTTAGTTAGGGTTTAACTCATAGTTTGTTTAATGCTAACTAATGAGTTCGGTTAGGGCATAGGTTAGTTAGATTAGTTAGTAGTTAAGTTAGTTAGGGTTTAGTTAGTGGTGCATTAGTTGTTAGCTGTAATTAATGTGTTAATTAACTATGATGATTGGTATTTATGGCTAATCCGACAGTTAATTACTGTTGCGAATGCTTAGCAGTGTATTTAATAAGCTATTTGAATCTGTGAGTATGACAGCTGGGCCCCACAAACCAAAATTTGAGAAGAGACTAAAGATAAAGAAAATGGGTATGACCCGAGGGACCCACTGGTCATTCTCTGTAACTAGGGTTGAGCTGAGTAACAAATTTAATTCTGAAATTCTTTACTGAGAAAAATACAACAAAGGGGTTTAAATCTTGTTAAATTCGTAGAATATTCATCAGAGGTCGGAAAAATGCAAATGATATATCAAAATGTTCAGTAAGATGAAAGCTATTCATTTATGTCATGATCATACATGTTGGCATGCTAGAAAAGATGAAAATGTCGAAGAACGTGAATTAGGGTTTTCCCCGAACCCCCGGAGAAATTCGGATCGCAATAATTCGAGCATCCGGACTCCGATTAACCTGATTCTAGTTGCATTAGCTTCGACTTTGCATCCTCTAGGACATGGCATACATGACATCTCATGCCGATGTTTTCCGACGTTGTATTTATTTTTGCGTTGTTTCGATGTTTTCGTTCTTCCGATAGGACCGGAGGATCGCGACGAATATAACTACGAGCAGGAACCCGACCTAGTCGCTGAACCGCAAGGCAAGCAGCCCCCTTTGACCATATCGCGGATATCCCATTATTTACAACTCTATTATTTGTTTCTAAATACGTATCGCATGCGCTCAACTGATATTTTACGTTAAGTTAGCCCTACTCCGTGCATGAAAACTTACTTTGTCGCTCAATCAACACCACCGACCCTCCCAACCTATTTAGAATAGATTGTTTGCTATTGTTGAGTTATTTGCGTAGCTACTTATGCTTAGCCATGCTTAGTTGCGTGAATGTCGTAATTCCTGGGATGGCAGATGCAACACAACACTCTGGATGGGTTAGCGGTTAGGTGGTTGTTCACCGGGCGGTTGTTAATAAACTTGACTAATCTCAAATCGGGCATCGACGAGAGGCCATGCTGGGAGCATGGTGGGTTGTCTCGTTAATCCCACAAGGACCGGTTCCCGGTGTCCTTTCGAACCAAGATTTGCGTGCTTCTACGCGGGTGGTATAATGGGCCACCCACGACCGAATAATCTGTCTAGGCTTAGGATATGAGCTGCATAGTTTGCCGTTTTCGTGACTTGGGTGCGTGGAAAACAAGGAGGTGGTGTGATGCAACAATATAGGAGTGAGGGGTACACACGGTCCGGGACCGGGGATGTATCACCTGCCACAACTAGTGGGACCGCGTCGGAGTATCGGCCGAACTGTCGTTCGCGGACTAGCCTATTAGGGCGGCTCATACCTAGGTCGAAAACATTGTAAAGGTCGTGTTCAACCTCCCTCTGCTAGCACACCTCGTGAAAGTGTGTTCTCGGTAGCACTAAGAGTCGGTTGATACGCGTAGGTAAAGATGTACACCCCTGCAGGGTTTAAACTATTCGAATAGCCGTGTCCGCGGTTATGGACAGCTTGGTAAGAATCCGCATCGAATTAGCCAAGTATAACCCTAATCTAAAACTTGCCAACTTTAAGGATTTGGTTTTAGCGATTGTTTCCTCCCCGGTGGTCGAGGAAGAATCGAGGGTTTCGTGTGTTCGATGGTCTGCTTTAGGTTTTATTATGCAGTTTCAGCTCCTCTCCTTGCAAAGTATTCCAGTAGACGGATTTCAATCTAATTACAGGTATTGTGAAGAATAAATTAGCTTTCTGCAAAAATAGTCCACAGATAGCCCTTCCTTGATACCTGATGCATCTATTATTATTTTCCCCTGTAAGTCTTGCGGAGTACATTTTGTACTCACCTTGCATTCGTTGATATTATTTCTGTGCAGAGGAAACCACTCCCGCAGCGGAAGGTTTCTACGTTGAGGTAGACGCCGACATCGACTAGTCGCTGGTGATCCCGGGCAGTGGTCCTGCCCTGGGTTCGGCAGCTTGGTTTGTTCTGCCGCCGCTTTTGGCCCTACCCTTAGGCTTCTCAGCCAAACTAAAACTTCCGCTGTGTAAAGCATCTTTTGCTTGTATATATATGTTGTTAAGTTTCTAGAACAGCTAGTATTATTGCAGTTTCGGTCGTAGAGTCTCTGTGATGGTACTGGTTTGTTTCTCCCCCTGTGTCATGTGCAATGTGTGTATGATTGAAGTACGTGATGCAGGGAGGATTTCAGGTTTTATATCGCGGAGCTATTAAGTTTTATCACCCCTGTGAAGCGACTCTCCACTGAGATGTTGGGAGCTATATCACCCTACTCCAGCCGTGCATTTATTTGCCGGGACGAGGTCGGGGTTGATGCTCCGGCTCAGTGGGAAAGAGTGAGGAGACCATATCACCCTACTACTCAGTGCATTAAATTGCCAGAGTAAGCTTTGGGGTTGACGTCTCGGGCTATTCGAAGCCATATCACTCCACTCCTCTCGGATTTGACCCCCGTGGGTTGAGGTCGGGGTTGAAGCTCCGACTTAGCGGGTGATTATTCCTAAAGCTCTCCGTTATGGAATCTGGGGTCCGACACCGCCCTCCGCGAGCGCCCCGCCGCCGCGTCGCTGCCCTCCGTGCGCCGCTGTGTCGCTGCCCTCTGTGCTCCGCCACAAGGTCCGTGACACTCCACGCCGGCGCTCTCTCCAGTCTCCACCAAGTCAGCTGCTGCCCTCCACGCCCCAACGCTCTACGCCGGTGCCGGACGCGTCGCCGCTAGCCACCCAGGCGCCCGGCCTCTTCACGTTGGTACCATCTACATGTATGTAAATTGATTGCACCATGGACTCAAATCCTCAGACATTTTCAGTTCAGATGTACCTGAAATGCCAAAGCATAGGATTTGATGTTGTTCTGTGTTTCCTGTTTGGAATTTTTCAGTGCTGCAATCTGTGAGCCTGACTGCTTGAGAGGCTGAGAATAAGAGGCAATACCCTCCAGTGCTATGCACAGCACCTATCAAGGTTGGCAGATTATATAACTCAATGCCGTGATTCAGAGTTTCAGAAGACGTTGGTTCTGAACCTTGAATTTTTCATGTTTTTATCACAGTACCAATTCGCAAACTTTAAGAATGATGGTTATAGTAAGTCTGGAAGGGCTACCTGAAGCTTCAATTGATCAACCAGAGGGAAGATTTCTCATTTGCACTTTTTTCTGGAGGTTTCTTGAAGGTAAGATTGTACTGTATTTTATCCGATCCATCAGTATCTGTCATGTATTTATCTTATTTCTTTTTACCGTAGTCTGTCGTTAAAGTTGTTAGATATCCGTATCCGATTCGAATTGAATAAATATCCGATCTGTATCCGTATTTGAATAACATCCGATCCGTATTCGTATTTGGTAACATCCGTATTTGTTTTAGAAATATGGAAAAGGATATGGGAAGAGCACTATCCGATCCGTATCCGATCCGTTTCCACCCTTAGCCATGAGAAGGAAGGAGGCCGCCCTAGGCCACATTCGTTGCGTTCTTGACGACTCCACGAGTCTAAACGTACAGATCTGTTACGTTCTTGTCACATGGTCGCCGGATTTTCTTTTGTTTGGATCTGAGAATGAGTTCGTTCGTTTCATTCTGCCTCACTTCACTTCTTATCTACTCACAATCATCGGAAACCACCATGGGCTCTTCTAAGTTTGGAATTTCGATTCTGAGATTGAGTTTGGCAGTTCTTCTTTCTTTCCCCAAATTTATGCGAGGTCGGGCTCATCCATCGGGCCTCCTCGCCGGAGCTCGCTCGGCGTTGAACCTCTGGCTAAAGCAGCGGGCCAGCATAACAACCGTACCTGACGAGCGGGGCCCATCCACTGTTTCAGACCATAGAGACGGCCTCGAAGGTTGGAGGCGACGTGCTATGCACACTGTGGATGCTTTTCTCTCTCTTTGACCCTGACCCTGACGCTGACTCTGCCCCTTCCTTTGTTGTCTCCTCCCCATCCGGCACCCTACACTTCAGGCACGGCGACTCCGGCGGCGAATCCACCGTCCCCGCTGCTGCGGATCCGACGGGACAGTCCCTTCTCTTGGTCGCCTTTCCGTATCCGGCGGCTCCGAGGGCGCGGCGACTCGGCGACGTCCTAATCTGCGGCCGTCGCCCAAGACCCGGTTCCCTTCCCTGCTTCCTTCCTTTGTTTGCTCTGAAAAAGGACGCCCTTTTCTCAATTCCCTGCGTCCGCTAGTTCCCTTAGCCTCGATCTAGGTCTGTTCTATGCTCTTGGCATTTCGGCGATATTTTCCCTGGGGATTTTAATCTCTTGTCTATCTGAATCTTTTTCCGTGTGAATTTTCTTCTGGTTACTGTGGGTTTGACGTGTTGCTTATGTTGCAGAGATCAAGGGGATTCGCGTCGCAGGTGGCGCTTGCTGTTCTCAACTGGGCCTCTGAATCTCCTCTGGTTTCACCTTTGCGAGTCGAAGTAATTTCAGATCGAGGTAACGCTGAAATTCAGTTTTTCGTTGGTTTACTACATTTCTCGTGTGGTGCAGATGTAGTTTAAGACCACGATAAGATTGCTGTTTTATGTTCGTTGTGAGTGGTGGCACCTCACTCTGATACTGGGAAATCTAATGCTGGAGTGCTGCAAGATACTATTTGGTCTTCCATCGAGTGTACTTACGCTTACTCCCACTACACATTGTAAATACGCTTAAACCCATATACTTTTGCCGAGTTGCTACTTCGATGTGAGTAGTAGTTAATACCTTGTGGAAAATTGTTGTGTAAGCTTCATTAGCGAATCACCACCTTCTATGTCGTACCTTCGTCTATATGTTTACTCCCTCTGTTCATCTTACATGACGTTTTAGGCTTATACACAATAATTAAGAGCTAGGTAAAATGACCTCTCTAACCCTCTTTAACTGCTTGGGATGAGCCATATTTGAATGCAATCTCTTGCTGCCATAATACATGCATGCACACGCGCAGCAAAAGCAGCCAATAGAGGGCTGTTGGTTTGTTTAGTGAATTAGTTACTTGAGTGGATAATTGTGCAATTATATTTAGTATGAATTGGAAACCCTAAAACACTTAAAGGATAGGGGTATAGTAGGAAATGATGTGAAATATTATCTTCTTTTTTTTGCGGGGAATGTGAAATATTCTCTTTGAAAGTGTAGACCTCATGTAGTGTCAAAAAAAAATGCCTAAAATGTCATCTCCTTTCCGAACAGAGGGAGTACTAGCTAAATATCTCGTGAGTTGCTACGAACTTACACCAATAATTCATGCTTAAAACATGCAATGTTTCATTTGGACTAATAATCATTTCTTTCAATCCTTACATTTTTACAAATTAAAAAATTATTCTGACTCTTGATTTACAAAAAGAAGGAAATGTTTCTTCGGTGTTTGTTGAGAGTTGCATAAGGGTTATTCAGTTTGTTGAGAAAATAAAGGAAAAAATATATCAGAAAGTGAAAAATAACTATATCGACATGCGCTAATAAGAAGGGAACGTTTGTTCAGTTTATTGAGAATTGCATACGAGGTTGCTCGGTTTGTTGATAAAATAAAGGAAAGAGAAAACTCCACGAGAAAAAGATGGGATAAGAAGGCCCACGAGTCGACACGCTTCCTTTCATGTGAGAGCAAGGTGGGTGATGTACCACCACTACAATCACCAACTCCCATTTTTGTGTGGACATCGCCCACCTCGCTCTCTCACACAAAAGGAAGCGCGCCGACTCGTGGGCCTCCTTATTCCATCTTTTCTCATGGAGTTTTTTCTTTCCTTTATTTTCTCAACAAACTGAACTATTTATTGTGCATCTCTTAACAAGCTGAACACACTTCCCCTTCTTTTTAGTGTATGTAGATATGATAGTTTTTAACTTTCTAATATTTTGTTCCTTTATTTTCTCGCCAAACCAAACAACCTCTTATGCAACTCTCAATAAAACAAATAGACACTTCCTTCTTTTCAGAAAGCAAAAGTGGGATTGAATTTAATATGTTTCTAAAAATGTAAGGGTCGAAAGGGGTAATTATTTGTATAAATAAAAATTTACATGTTTTAAGCATGAATATATTGGTGAACTCCAGTAACAATGCACGAGGCATTTGGCTAGTAATAAAGATAAGGGTTGTAGTGGTTTGGTCAAAAGGGGTAATTATTTGTATAACTAAAAATTTGCATGTTTTAAGCATGAATATATTGGTGAACTCCAGTAACAATGCACGAGGCATTTGGCTAGTAATAAAGATAAGGGTTGTAGTGGTTTGGTCAAAAGGGGTAATTATTTGTATAAATAAAAATTTACATGTTTTAAGCATCAATATATTGGTGAACTCCAGTAACAATGCATGAGCCATTTGGCTAGTAGTAAAGATATGGGTTGTAGTGGTTTCCCATTTAGTGTCATATATTCTTGTTAGTGTGATTGCAAAATGATCTTTCGTACAACTTGATTTGCTACTGGATAATACTATTGGTTCATGCTGCTCAACCTAAAATGTAATCATGGGTCCGCCACTGGAATAAATGCTGATCAATCGCATGAATCATGAATCGCTCATGTTGTATAAGAATCCAGATAGTCTTGCCTTCTTTCTTTCTGTCCGTTGCCCCCTATTATTTTTAGAAGAAAGGGTCACGCTCCTGCTCCATTTCAAGGACGGTGTCCCCTAGTTTGTCGATTATCCAGCATTACTGGTCACAAATATGCATCACGTATTATATTAGTTCTAGACTTTCTTTTCTAATGTTGCATCTACATGTTCTGGTGAACAGATCTTGCCTCATGGCAAAGCAGCCCTATGCAACGAGCAGCCTCGTGATAGGATATGCTTTATGCTCAAGCTTGCTTGCGATCATCAACAAGTACGCCATCACCAAGTTCAGCTATCCGGGCCTCCTCACTGCCCTACAGTACTTGACATCCGTGGCTGGAGTTTGGATCCTTGGGAAGCTCGGTTTCCTCTACCATGATCCCTTCAACTTCCAGACTGCCAAGAAATTTGCGCCTGCTGCTCTTGTCTTCTACCTTGCCATTTTCACCAACACCCATCTCCTGAAGCATGCCAATGTCGACACCTTCATAGTGTTCAGATCTCTGACTCCTCTTCTGGTTGCCATTGCTGACACCACCTTCAGGAAGCAGCCATGTCCTTCGAAGCTCACATTCTTGTCCCTTGTGATTATCTTGGGAGGCGCAGTTGGCTTTGTGATGACAGATTCAGGGTTCACCCTCACGGCATACTCGTGGGCAGTTGCTTATCTGGTCACCATAACTACTGAAATGGTGTACATAAAGCACATGGTGACCAACTTGGGGCTCAACACGTGGGGCTTTGTGCTCTATAACAATCTTCTTTCACTGATAGTGGCCCCTGTGTTTGGGGTTTTGACGGGGGAGCACTTGTCGGTCTTTAGAGCCATTGAATCAAGGGGCAAAAGCTGGTTTGAACTTGATGCGTTTGTTGCGGTGTCGTTGTCCTGTGTGTTTGGGTTGCTCATTAGCTTCTTCGGTTTTGCGGCAAGGAAAGCGGTCTCTGCCACGGCGTTTACAGTGACGGGGGTTGTCAATAAGTTCCTCACAGTCGCAATCAATGTTATGATCTGGGATAAGCATGCAAACACATTTGGTTTGGTTTGCTTGCTCTTCACTCTGGTGGGCGGAATACTCTATCAGCAATCAGTCACAACTAAAGGAAAAGCTCCAGCACAGTGTGAGGCAATACCTAAGCAAGGTCGGGGTGACGAGGATGGAACTGAGTGAGATGAGAAGCAAAGCTTAGTTTCGTCTCCAAAGGATTCGCGTGTCTGAAGTAATACATGTTTTTCAACAGGTACTTGGTCCTGTTCTTTTGTCTAGAATAGGCATCTGGTGCTTCAAAATTTGCTATGATCATATAGTACAGGAAATTCAAGAGGTAATATTCTTGTTATAGAAGGAATTTTGGCCTGCGCCCACATCACACGTTACCTGTTTATTCTAGAATTATTTGTGTTCCTCTTATTTTCAGCTGTTTATGGAACTATTAATGTGTTTTTACTACCTGCCTTTTTCTCTAATGTATAGTCGTTTGTTGATGTCTATTTTTCCTCCTTTTATAGAGTTTCCTGTTGTCTGGCATCACCAACGCTGTGTGTTGCGTATCATTGGTTCCGAAATCTCCTCAACAATTTACAGTAGTGATGGTTAATCATTTCCAGCGTAAACCTCAAGCTTGATGTGTGAGATAGGTTCCTGGCAATGTAAAATCGTTGAGCTTGTGTAATACTCTCGTTTACAATGGTTTTAGCAGCTTCATGCTTCGGTACTTCACTGACATAGCATATCTCTTCGAGGGAATGACAGTGTACATCCTTTCTGACAAATTATATGTTTATTAGCAGTGATGTTAAGTTTCATATCTCAGCACTTGTCCAGATGATGACGACCTAGTAGCTGGTAAGTTCACATTTGCACTCCACTGCTTAATTTTGGCAATGGGCAATGTTTTTTTTTAATCTAACAGGCTCACAGAGCCCAAGCCTCCTTCTCGGCTCATAAAGCTCGCCGAGCCGAGCTCAAAAAACTTGTGAGTTGCTTGTAGGCTTGTTGCATAATTTTTTTTGGTACTCTGATCCATCGAATGTAGATTGTCACGCTAAATGCAATGTGCTATGTGGAAGTTCAACGATTTGAAATCTTATGTCACCTCACACTTACATTATATGCAGATATTAAGAAAAAACATAGGTTCTTACACTACATGTCTCAGACACAGAAATTACTGAACCGAAGGTAATCGAGGAAAATCAATTATAGTTCATTATTTTACTAACTACAAGAAAGAATTACTTACTGCACTCAAAATGAACAAAAGAATTGAAGTAAATATGAAAACAACGACACAACATAAGCAAGCTAGAACCCTACCAGTAACAAGAGTTTACAATCAAATATAGAAATACTGCATCCACGAAGCCAAAGACATGTCAAATTAAATAAAATCAGAGTGGATAAAACATATACACGTTGATTCCATACTAGATACTGGAACCAACGGAATCATCGTAAATTAAGCAGCGTGAACTGACATTAGTACAGCTACGAGGCTAATCTCCGCAAAGTCCTAAAATTGAGCGAGGCACCGGATGTAGAATTACACCTTAAATACTTAAATCTTTGAACTGTCATATCAGAACAAAAATTTGCTCGTAATAACTATGTGTTCAGAAACAAAGGAAAAGCAAAGGCCAGCTGAGATAAGCACAAGCAGGGCTACAACTAGGGTGACACCGATTCATAGAAGCCAACATTAGCCAGATTTCTGCAACAGACTCAAGCATCATACCCACATACATCCAGTTGGACAAGTAGCACCTTAATGCAGACTAATTCAGCTAGTGATACCAAACACAGACACACATCGTGCATCATACCACTCCATTCCGAGAAGTTTAGCGACTAGCAACTGGCAAAACTGAAATTTCCTGACCTATTAGTGGCAACCTTGATCTTGCCACTAAAATGTCAAATGCCAGTACAACTGAGGATCCTCCATCCAGTAGTCAGCTGAACCTCGATTCCTCCAAGTCAAGTCCATGCGCAGCTAAACCTCTGCGCAGATTCTCACGGAAGAAACCGGTGCAGTTGATCAACCTATCAAGTATTTCCCAAATTGGCAAGAAGAGAACAGCTGATAGCATGGAGACAGAGGATCAATGTGAGGCTAATAAGAAGGCATGCAAATATGCCAATACTGGCAGGGGATCAAAGCAGCAAGCAGACGAGCAACACTCGGAATGCTTGACGAAAAGTGGTGGTTTCTCGTCAGACTCCACTACAATTGCGACATCGGCGGGCTCCCTGAGGAGTGCCGCCGGACGCAATGAATCTCCTGTCGTGGAACTGCCGGGGGATGGGGAACTCCCGGTCAGTTCAGGACTTGTTAGCCCTGTGTCGGGCTAATTCCCCAAAGCTGGTTTTTCTTTGTGAATCTCATCAGTCTGTAGAACAGATCAGGCGCCTGTGCCCTCGCTTGGGGCTGCGTGGTTGTCATGCTGTGGGCAGTGTTGGCATGAGTGGTGGGCTGGTGCTTTTCTGGCATGAATCTATTTATGTCGAGGTGGTACGGTCCTGTGTTCGATTTATTGATGCGATGATCAGGGAGTGTACTTCTGATCCGTGGTGGCGCGCCACATTTGTATACGGTGAACCAAGGGTTGAACACCGGCAGTTGATGTGGACTCAATTGGTAGATATGCGTAGTGCACTGGACTTGCCGTGGGTGGTGATCAGCGATTTCAATGAATCTCTGTGGCAGCATGAGCACCTATCTAATTCGCGGAGGTCTGAAAATCAAATGGCAGCGTTTCGCGAAACTCTAGACTTGTGCGAGCTGCAGGATCTCGGCTTCTAGGGACAGCCTTTCACTTATGATAATCGGCGCAGAGGGAGCGCTAATATGCGGGTAAGACTAGACCGGGCGTGTGCGAATCGTTCATGGCGAAACCTATTTGTAAATGCTCAGCTGATTCATCTCTTTTCTCCCCAATCCGATCACTGTCCTATTCGATCTGCTTCGGCTAGAACCCGCACAGAACGGCAGGCTAAAACGGCGCGAAGATAAATATGAAGTGATGTGGGAACGGGAGGCTGTGCTACCGGAAATAATTGAGCAGACTTGGAGGAGTTCCTCTCCTGGTGGTGACTTGTCCTCTGTGTCCGTCTCTCTGAAAATGGTGATGAGAAATTTGCAGGTTTGGGGCAAAGAAAAGTTTGGCAACGTCCTGTATCAATTGGAGTGCTTGCGTAAGGAAATTGCGGCCTTGCAAGCCACGGCTGCCGATTGGAACCTGATCCGGACAAAGACGGATAAGATGAACGAGCTTTTGTATAGGGAAGAGTTGATGTGGCGTCAACGGTCCAGAATCTCATGGCTCAAAGACGGTGATCGGAATACTCGGTTTTTCCATCAGAAGGCTGTCTGGAGAGCTCGGAAGAATCACATCAAGAAACTGAAAAAAGCTGACGGCTCGTGGTGTACTGCTCCATCGGATATGGAACGTATGGCTACATCTTTTTTCAAGGAGTTGTATACGAAGGATCCTACTCTGTCTTGCGAACCTGTTCTGGATGTGCTACAGGAGCGAGTAACTCCTGAAATGAACGAAGCTATGTGCCAGGATTTTTCTGATGTCGAGATATCGGATGCCTTGTTTCAAATAGGTCCCTTAAAAGCTCCGGGACTGGATGGCTTTTCGGCTAGATTCTTCCAGCGTAACTGGGCACTGATGAAGCCTGAGATTACTGCTGCTGTTAAGAACTTTTTCGTCACGGGGATTATGCCGGAAGGCGTTAATGACACTTCAATCGTTCTGATCCCAAAAACCAACCAGCCAGTAGAGCTCAAGGACTTTAGGCCCATTAGTTTGTATAATGTGCTATATAAGGTGGTGGCCAAGTGCCTTGCAAATCAGTTAAGGCTAGTTCTTGGTGAAGTTATCTCAAAAAATCAGAGTGCTTTCATCCCGGGAAGAATGATTACTGATAATGCGATCATTGCCTTCGAATGTCTGCATCATATTCAGAACGGTAAACCTTCTGACCAGGGTTTTTGTTCTTATAAGTTGGATTTGTCGAAGGCTTATGACCGAGTAGATTGGGATTTCTTGGAAAGAGCCATGTTGAAGTTGGGTTTCTCACAACATTGGATTTCGTGGATTATGTCGTGTGTCCGGTCGGTCCGTTACTCGGTCAAATTCAATGGAAATCTTCTGCAACAATTCACGCCGTCCAGAGGCCTGCGCCAAGGTGATCCTCTGTCGCCATTCCTTTTTCTCTTTGTTGCAGATGCCCTATCAGCTTTGCTAAGGAATGCCGTCCAGGAACTAGGACTCACCCCTGTCCGTGTCTGCCGTCGCGCGCCAGGAATTTCTCATCTTCTTTTTGTAGATGACAGTTTGTTGTTTTTCCGACTTCGGCCCAGCAAGCCGCTATTGTAAAGGACGTGTTAGGTGTGTATGCCAAAGGTACAGGATAGTTAATTAACCCGGCTAAATGCTCTATCATGTTTGGTAGTAGCTCATGATGATCGGGAGAGAGTCAAGTCCCTGCTACAAGTGGTACAAACTGATTTTGAGGCAAAATACCTGGGTTTACGAGTACCAGAAGGAAGACTGCATCAAGGCAAGTTTCAGACCTTGCAAGCTAAGATCAGCAAACGTTTGGTGGACTGAGGGAAAAGCACCTGTCGACTGGTGGCAAAGAGGTTTTTTTAAATCTGTTGCCCAGGCTATCCCTACATATGTCATGAGTGTTTTTAAACTGCCCATGTCTGTTTGTGATGGGATTACGCGGTTGATCAGGAACTATTGGTGAGGTGTTGACGAAGGCAAGAGACGCACCCACTGGATTTCATGGGACAAGCTGACCCTGCCAAAAAGCCATGGGGGTCTGGGGTTCCGGGATATGAGGTGCTTCAACCAGGCCCTTCTAGCTAAACAGGCTTGGAGACTTATGCAATTCCCTGAGAGTTTATGCGCCCTGCTCCTGCGAGCGAAATACTACCCTCAGGGTAGCCTCATAGATACGGTGTTTAAGGGTATCTCATCGCCAGTGTGGAAGAGTATTGAGCCCGGCCTGGAGTTGTTAAAGCGTGGTATAATTTGGAGAATAGGGAATGGGCGTCAAGTCAAATGCTGGCGCGACCCTTGGATCCCGAGAGCTGGATCTTTGAGACCAATTTCGCAGCGCCGACGATGTCGTCTCAAGTGGGTTTCTGATTTTCTTGATGAAAATGGTAGATGGGACAGGAATCTCTTGTCTACTTACTTCCTTCCAGCAGATATTGAAAGTGTGCTTCGTATTCGTACTTCTCGCCGATTGGACGACGACTTTCTTTCCTGGCACTATGATAAGAATGGAATATTCACTATTCGTAGTGCTTACCATCTAGTGTTCTCAATCCAATCCCAATTTTCTGCTTCTGGTGCTTCGAGTTACAACCCGAGTGGTTCTAGGCCTATGTGGAATTATGTCTGGAAATCCAGAGTTCCACAAAAGATGAAGATTGTTGCGTGGAAAGCAATTGCTGATGGCTTGCCTACTATGACAAGCAAGAGAAGACGCTGCTTGGAAGTCTCGGATACATGTCAACTATGCAGCATTAAGGCTGAAGACTCGTTCCACGCGCTGGTGTCCTGTCAAAATGCAAATCAATTATGGGATGCTATGCAGGAAGTCTGGCCTCTTCCAAAGCAGACTGATCTGATTAACTCGGGACCGGAGTGGTTGCTCATTCTCCTCTCTAGGTGTTCAGCGGAGACAAGGGATCTTGTTATCCTGTTAATCTGGCGCATTTGGTTTTTGCGGAATGAGGTAATGCATCATAAGCACCCACCTCCCGTCTCCGCTTCTAGGCATTTCCTTGCTAGCTATGCTAAGTCTCTGTTCACGATCTGACAATGGGATGACCGAGATCCGCTGAAAGGGAAGAGTCCTATGGTTACGCCCCATCCTCCTGAGTTTCAGCCTGTGCAACCCACTGATTCTCCTCCTCCTAGCCAAGCCTGGTGCCTTCCTGGATATGGCTGGACGATGCTGAACGTGGATGGGTCCTTTGCGGTGTCGGACGGGTCAGCAGGAGTTGGAATGGTGCTGCAGAATTCTACAGGTCTGGTGCTTTTCACTGCATGGAGACAAATGGAACATTGTTCAGATGCTTTTGAGGCGGAATTGGAAGCAGCAATGGAAGGCTTATCTCCGGCCATGATCTGGACAAACTCCCGTGTGATTGTCCAAACTGACTGCGCCTCTCTTCTTTGTGCGGTTCAGGACAAAATGTGCGGAAGCTCAAGGTATATGTTTCTCATTAGAGAGCTTCAACTTTTATTGTCTGGCAAGAGGGCATCTATACTCCAGAAGTGCAGCCGACTGCAGAATAGAGCTGCCCATGAGCTTGCCCAGTTCGCTCGGGTGGAGTGTTGTAATGGTTTTCTTTTGAATGATGCTCCCGGCTGTGTCCGGTTCTTGCTAAGAACAAATTGTAATTCAACTGCCCAGTAATCTAATCCCTGTTCTCACAAAAAAAACCTTGATCTTGCAAGACTGAGCGGTGGCAGCGCCCCAGGGTCGAACCCCGCGGGTTCCTCCTAGATAGCGAAATGCCGGTGTCATCATCCTTGGTAGTGACAAGACGGGTTGGCGTGGCGACAAAGAAGCGGAGGGAGAGGGTGTGGCTAGGTGCTCTAACCCTAATCGCGTCATTACGGCTCGTGGGGCTGAGAGTGAGAGAGAGGTGGGCTGTCCACCTGTTTCTCATGTTGTTTGTGGCTGCTGGGTTGGCTCTTGAGGCCTGGCTCGCGAGCTACCCCGAGCCGGCTTGAGTTCGAGTCGATCTCAACTCTGAGCTCACAACACGTGGCGAGCCAAGCCAGGCTCGCCTTGTGTTTTCACGAGCCGAACTACGAGCCGGCTCGGCTCGACTCATCTCCACTTTCATATGTAGTCCCATAACTTGAAGTAGATGCTACACAGGCACATAGCTCTTGTCCCTCTGCTTGGCTTGAATCCTCTTTGTCAAGTACTTCTATAAATCGTCAGTTGACTACACAAGTTAAACAAGTTTCTATATATAGTTTTCAACAAATTGATATGTGAGAGTTGCTTTGATGAATCTCCATTGAAGTGAAAAGCACATATTGTAATACAATGCATGTGCCACCTTGTACTAAAATTCAAATTTGAGCCATGGAAAGAATATACTCGCATTTCCATAATTCATAGTGGTAGTATATAATGCATGTTTTACATTGTTTAGGGGTATTTGGTTAGACTTATTGGAGGTGACTCATAAGCCAAAAGCTGAGCCAAACAAAATTTGGCTCTTGGTTTTTGGTTTTTGGCTTTGTGTTTTTGGATTATAAGCCAAAAATATTTAAATAGGTGTTTTTGGTTTTTAGTTTTCGTGGGTTGCCTACCATGTGACAATATACAGTTCTCTGAATTTTTGTTGTCAAATATCTCAATTAGCTCAATCTAACAATTAGTTTGCCGAATGACCTACAATATTTCTATAGCAAATAGCCCACAATAGTTTTCTCATAACAAACAACACACAATTATAAGCTACTTTCCTAGAACCCAACCAAACAGGGACTTAATAAGATAAGCAAGACCATTTTTAGGGGAATATAGAACCATTCCAATGTTGTTTGATGATTAGATTCGTTGCCGTTCTGGTCTTCGAAGAATGATGATTTAGACGAAAGCTACTCTCGTGCAAGGTAACAAATGATAGGGCCATGTATATATGCTATATATATATATATTAGGGAAATTTAGATGTATTTCATTGTAAATACATGATATGACTATATATTCACCTGGCTATACTTGAGATGAGACGAGCATGAGTTCGAATACTTTCAGCGGCGAGCCAGGTCGAGCTTGTGAACCTGTTATCAAGCCAAGTCGAGCACCTATTTGAGCCGTTATTTCAACGATCCGAGCCAATTGTCCGCTGAGCTGAAAGAGCCAGCCAAGCCACCTCGAGCTCAGCTCATTTTCATCCTAGTTTGGTGTATCAGATGAAACTGAACTTAAATATGCTAATCTTGGTTTGCGACGGATCGAGAGTAGCTCGAGCTTCTAATCATTTTAGCGGGGCAACATTTTCCGCTTGTTCCCTTAACGAGCCGAGCAAACTTGAGCCACAGTGACCGACGCGCTAGATTGTGAGCTCGGCTCGTTTCAACCACTTAGGGGGTAATTCAGTATCAAGGAAAGAAGAACAAATAAAGACACATCGGGCTGAAATATGATAATATACCATCTCCTTCGCTGCTATTTTAGAAAAAAATATCGTCGGTTTCGAGGATTTCCACGTGTTCATGCAGATTTGGTTTTCTCATTTCGATGTGTTCTATACGTTTGGTTGTTTTCCATCCGTATTTGCAGAAATTACTCTACTCTCTGGTTCCCAAACCACAACGTGGCTAGGACCGGACTCCTAGTTGAATTCCAATTGGTTTGGTGGCATCAGGCTAATAGCGCAGCTGTACAAATACACGCAGAAACTTTCTTCTCTAGCCACCTGGTGCTTTTGGACAAGCGGGCACTAGAGACACCTTACAAATATGCGTGGGAAACGATTTTGAAAATGGGAATTGCTACAAATCTGTTCATAAGATTTCATTTAGGCAGGTCAATCACTTTTCTAACCGTTAGATTTGCTTTAAGATTCGTGCGCTCCTCTCTTCCTCTCCCGAGTCATCTTATCTGCTGATCCCCTTTCTTCCTCACCTCGAGGACATGCCGCCGCCGCTAATCAAACCCTTTGGCCACTCCATCATGCTCCCCGTCAACTAAATCATCAATTCCCTATCGTCGCCTAGCCTCTTCACCGAAGTCTCGTGTCGCTACGGTGAACCCTAGCCTCGCTAGTTGTGAGGTCTTCTTATTCCTCCTCATCACCATAGTTGTTACGCTACCTATTTTTGCCTATATTCTCAGTTTTCTCTTTTACGAAAGGAGGAGACATAGGAAAATAGAGATTTGGCGAAAGAGGCAGAGGCGCTAGACGTAAGACATGTTTTACTGATCTCCTTTCCAAAATTTGTGTACAAATATGTAGCCACTCTCTTTTAGAAAACAAATGGAATCCGTGGGACTGACAAAACCTGACTATTTTTCCATGAATATATTGCCATCCTCGAAACGGACAAATACTAAAACGGCGACTTAGAAAATTAGATATTCTCAGATTTTGCACGGTAACCATGCCAGAGAACAACATTTTCAGAATTATCTTTGAAACATAAGGCTTTGGATTTAATCCAAGAGGCGATACTGCCATCTCAAAATCACATAGCGTTGTCCAATTTCACTGCTACACAAGTACACATGTCTACACTCGAAGCCACATGCATGACACCATGCATCGACCTTCTCACAGCGAACGTCAATGCACGGCGGTGGTGGCCGCGTGGTCGGAGGTCCAGCCGGCGGCCATCTCGAACCGGTTGCGACGGTTCAGGTAGTCCTCCCTGGCCTGCTCCACCTCCTCCATCGTGTTCATCACGAAGGGGCCGTCCCGCGCCACCGCCTCGCCGTGCGGCCGCGCCGCCACCAGCAGGAACCTCGCCGGGGCACCGCCGCCGCTCCGCGCGTCCACGCCGTCGCCGTCGCAGCCGAACACGACGCACTCGTGCGCGCCCGCCGCGTCGGCGTCGGCCCCGGACCCGAAGCTGGCCTCGCCGTCGATGACGTAGGCGCAAGCGCTCCATCCGGTCGGGACGGGCTGGCGCAGGCGCGCCCCGGGGCGCACGGTGACGTCGAGGCACATGGCCGGGGTGCGCATCTGGAGCGGTGAGCGCGCGCCCAGGGCCTCCCCGGCGATGACCTTGACGGACACTCCGTCCTTCTCGGCCGTGGGGATGTCCTGGCTCGCCAGGTCCTGGTACCTCGGCGCCACCCTGCACGCAAAACATCATTAGTCCCTTGCAGTTATATACTGCTGTTCAGAATCGCTAATTAAACCATATTTTTCTTTTTAAAAAACATATTGTGAAAAACAATTTTTTTGACGAAAATGTGTTGAACTTTTCTGAAAAGATGTTGAATTTATTTGAGGTGGCATAGTCGCGTCGATCGAGGCACAGTGCCTACATCTTGTCCTTTGCGGAGAGGTTGATCCAGAGGTTGAGCCCCCTCTGCAGGAAAAAATGCAGATTTAGCCCCACTCCCGCGGTCAATGGCGGATTTAGCCCCCGCAACGAGTCAAATGCAAAAATAGCCTCCGTTCCACACATCAGACCTGCGGCAGGGCACCTGCCGCACCCCAGGCGCGTGGCAGGGCACCTGCCGCACCCCAGGCATGCGGCAAGGCACCTGCCGCACCCCCCGGCAGGCGTGCGGCAGGCGCGTGTTAGCGTGCGGCAGGGCAAACGCCAGATGGTATGGCGTTTGGGTGGGACATCCTAACGCCACACTCTCTGGCGTTTTGATGTACCACCCAAACGCCATACCATCTGGCGTTTGCCCTGCCGCACGCCTGCCGCAGGTGGGGGGTGCGGCAGGCGTCCTACCGCAGGTCCGGGGTGCGGAACGGGGGCTATTTTTGCATTTGACTCGTTGCGGGGCTAAATCTGCCATTGACCACACGAGGGGGGGCTAAATCTGCATTTTCTCCCCCTCTGCACGCCCTGCCCGCCCGGCATCTCCGCGTGCACCACCCCGCGCCCCGCCGTCATCCACTGCATACATACGTTCTCCGTGTTAGTATCAGAGTAGAACAGGAATCTGAACAGTCATATCTATGCTCAATGGCGTTGGTGATTATGAGAGAGGCCTAACCTGAACATCTCCTGTGTTGATGGTGCCCTTGTGGCCTGAAAAGTCATGGTAACTGAGGCCTCCCTGAGAACAACACAAAGGACGATTTTTTCTCATCAAATTCTATATGACAGAATGAACTGTGTAATTGGAATTATATCAATATTATAATTGTTACCTCAAGCATATAGGTAATATTCTCAAACCCTGAAGAGACACCATGGAAAACAAAAGTACAGTCATGTCAGAATTCAGGAAACCATTAAATTGTTAAACATGCCACTAACTTATTCGCGAGATTATGCGAAAGCAACTATATATGTGCAAGGATGAGAAAGAAATTACAAACCTCTGTGTGGATGATCCCCAAAACCAGCTGGAGGAGAAACTGGGAAATAAAAAGTGGAAAAGAAAGGCAAGTGTGAGTGTTATGCTGACTAATTAGTTCATGTGGCAAATTAATTATGATGGCACATGATGACTCTTAAAACGTGTCTCGTTTTAGTTGATGCGGCCCTAATCATATATAGGTATTAATTACATTGAAGAAGCCATATTGCTCCCCTTATTTTAAAATAGAAATCATTTTAGGCTTGACAAGAATTAAGAGTAATGGTGAAATGGCAATATTGACCTTCAATCATTTATTTGTCTACCTTCTTTTCCTCTCAAATGCAATTACTGACCATCACCGTCCGTCACCGTCAAGGACTACATCGACGACGTCAAGGGCAAACTCAGTGCTCGTCTACATCGATGTTGTCAAGGACTACCTCGACGTCCGTCACCGTCAAGGACTATGTCGACGTCGTCAAGGACTACATCGACGACGTCAAGGGCAACCTTAGCGCTCGTCTACGTCGACGTCATCAAGGACTACCTCGATGTCCGTCACCGTCAAGGACTACGTCGACGTCGTCAAGGATTACATTGACGACGTCAAGGGCAACCTCGACGCCCGTCGCCATCAAGGTCTACGTCGACATCGTCAAGGGAGCCCGAGAAGAAAAAGGCCGCGTGTTCGCTCGCATGACGCCCGCATTCGCTCGCGTTCGCCCGCGTTCGTTCGCGTCCCCGCCGCACTCGGCCGATCGCATCGCCCGCCGAAGCTTGCGAAGCCACCGCTAGCTACCACGCACGTGCCCCCGCTACGCTCGGCCGCTCGCAGCGCGCGCCGTTCGCCCGCCGGACCGCCGCTAGCCATCACGCGCGCCCCCGTCGCACTCAGCCACCGCTGCACTCCTCGCGCCACCGCACTCGGCCTCTCTGTCGCAAGCCTCCACGCGCGCACCCCCGCCATGCTTGGCCGACCGCGTCACCCATCGAAGCTCATGAAGCTGGCGCTAGCTGCCGCGCGCGCGCCCCCGCCGTGCTCGGCCGCTCACAGCGCGTGCCGTTCGCCCGTCGGACTGCCATGTTGCCCGCCGGAGCCCGCGGGACCGCCCCTAGCTGTCGTGCACGCACCCCCGTCGCACTTGGCCGCTCGCCGTGCTCGCCGTCCGCCGCGTTGCCCGCCAGAGCCCGCCGGACAGCCGCTAGCCGTCGTGCGCGCGCCCCCATTGCACTCAGCCACTCGTCGCGCTTGCCGTCCGCCGCGTTGCCCGCCGGAGCCCGCGGGACCGCCGCTAGCCATCGCACGCGCACCCCCGTCGCACTCGGCTGCTTGCCTGCTCGTCGTCCTCCCATTAGGCCGCCGCACCACTCATCGCCGTGTTGCCCGCCGGCCACCTACGCGAGCCCGCGCTGGCTCACCCACCGGCTCCTGCCCTGCTCGTCGGCCGGCGCCCAGTGTGGCTCGGTGCAGGAGAACGGAGCACGGCGGTGGTGCGGGGAGAAGGCGGCACACCGGGGAAGGAAAAAAGGAGCCGCGGTTGGGGGTGGGGAGTCCTTATACTCCCCCCTCAACCGACCTAGGGCCAGCTAGGCCACGGCCCAGGAGGAGGCCGACGCCAGTAGACGCCTGGGCCCAAGCGGATGGAGCGGAAAGAAAAAGAGGAGAAGAAAAGAGGAGAAAAAGAGGAAAAAGAGAAGAAAAAGAAAAAATTAGGGGGGGAGCTCGTCGTAGATCCGGCCTGTGCACCAACACCTCGAGATTAGTGTGCTGGCTCGGACGGGCGCTGTTCGACCGCCCCAACCGGCAAGGGGCTACTGTTGGAGGGATGGTCCCCATGCAACCCCGAATCGGCGTTTTCCTCTGTAGTCAAAAACAACCCCGACGCTACGTTCTGCCTCGTCCAACATAACCCCGACACCGTCAGAAGCGACCCCGATGCTATGTTCCGCCTCGTCTGGCATAACCCCGACGCCGTCAGGAGCGACCTGGATGCCGTCAAGGACGACACATACATTCTGCCTCGCCCGGCATAACCCCGACGCTACGTTCTACCTCGTCCGGCATAACCCCGACGCCGTCAGGAGCGACCCCGACGCCGTCGAGGATGACACCTATGTTCTGCCTCGTCCGGCACAACCCCGACGCCATCAGGGATTACTTCGGTCTGACTAAAGATTCCTCCGAAGATGCCTGGGAATATTCCATAAAGATCCCCTAGAATCAGAGAAATGACCATAATGCCCTTGTAAATTCCCTCTCATGTAAGGGCAAAATTATAATCTCACATTTTTCATTCCCAAACCCTATAAATACCCCCCCGGGGGTACAGGGGAGGTCTCTCTCTCTCTCTCACTTGTAAGCTCTCAATTCCACGCCCTAATACAAACTCTAAGTTATGTCGACGACTGTCTTGCGCATAACGCTTCTTGCTCGTTTTCCCCTCGCATGCCCGGAGGTCATTGTAACCGACCAGGGGTGCCACAAGTTTACTATCTAGACTTGTATCTACGACATTAGCCATGCTACATCGGAAGTTCCTATTCCTTTTTTTTGTGATGTCAAACAATACCTAAAACTTTTACATTTTAAATTTAAGTTTGTACCTACAACTTTTACATTTTCAATTTAAGTTTGCTTTTTTCCTGATTGTGGGCTGCCGAGGAGGAATTGGACGAGGAGGAATGTTAAGCATTGGCCTTATTGGTGGGGCTCAGCGTGGTGGTAAATGCAGGGACGGTTTAGCTGCATATGGTAATGTTGATTTACCTTGTGAACTTGGCAGTGGTAGTGGTAATGTTAGTACAACATCTTCAACGGTTGGTGGTGGTATAATAGGTAACAACGATGGTGTACATGTGGTGAAGGCATAACACTTATTTGAGGATCATGCAGTTCTTTTTGATGTTGTGTGGAATCCATGTGTTATTGGCGAGCAATTGGTCGACGATATAAAATTAGTGAGAAGAAGATACCTCAGATTGAGTCTCGTCCATGACTTGGCTAAGGACTTGGGTCGTCGATAACTTACCCTAGAGCTTCATGTCCGTGACTTGAAGCTTTAAGGTCTCCCTCCATGAGATTTCACGTTTGTGGGATGGACCTTACATTCCTCCATGGAGGTTTATATAGACAAGAGATCTATGACAAATGACCATAGCTACCTTGAGGCAGTGGAAAGAGAATGATAGAATATGAAAAGTGATTTATGAGTTCATGATGGACAAAGATGTGGGAATGGTGCATGGTCCATGATAGACCAAGCCCTCTCATGTACCTCCTAAGGTCTTGACTTGTTGAACTCCTTTTGACTTGTTGACTCATTTGATTTATTGATATTGCACCACATAGATGTCATGTAGGATTTCATTGGCCGGCCCGCTTAGGAGATAATTGTATCCCAACAAGTGTAATAATAGATAGATCTAATGCTTACATGTTATTAACAATGGATCCTCTTGCTAGCAAATTAAGATCGTAAATAATAATCATATGATCACAGCATCAAAATCTTAAGATCTTATTCTCCAAAACTTGCAACGTAATGTCTGGTGTAAGATCAAATTATTTATTTATCGATTCGTCGATGTTCTGATGCGAATTAATAATATTGATCATTATTTGACTTTCTGCCGGCCTGATATCACTTGTAGATCGAGTTTGGGTCTACACAGAAGAGTTCCACACATTTTGATACGCTTAACTAAAGAGGATTCGATACCTAAATAAAAACTAATAATCGCATGATCAAAATGTCTGAATTACATACAACCAGCGCCGGTCCTGGAGTTTTGGAGGCCCCAGGGCGAACTCCATGAATGGGCCCAGCGGCGACAGTGGAGAAAAAAATTGATTCCATACATTGATAGATTTTTTTTTGTAAAACTATAATAAACAACTATAAATTTTCTATGATAAATTATATCTGATAACTATGTCTTATTTATGGTCTAAATCAAATATCATAGAAGTTACAGTCTTACAGACCACAAAAAAAATGACATAGTAACTAACCTCCAAGTCTCCATAATCATGAGAAACGGCTCCTTTGTGCATTTTTTGATGCAAAATCATTAATGATAGTGTCCAGATCAATGTTATCCAACACATCCTTCTCAATACAACATATTGCCAATCCATTCAATCTTTCTTGTGACATAGTTGACCTCAAATAACTTTTCAATAACTTCAATTTCGAAAAACTCCGTTCAGCTGATGCTACAGTCACAGGCATGGTCAAGAGAATTCGATAAGCAATTGAGACATTTGGATAACAATCTGCAGCTCTAACAAACTCAAATATTTGATCTGCTGACATGAGTGTATTTGGCAATGTCATCTGCAACACTTTCAGTTCAGAAACAAAATCATCTAAGTCAACATCTACTGAGTTGTCATGAGAAAAAGTGTTTGCAAAATTAGTGCAACATCTTCTAAGATCATTATCATCCAAGGACTTCAACTTTTTGGAGTTGAATAAGAAGCCAAATATCCTCCCAAATGACTTAAGCTCATCAAATCTATCGGTCAGGGAAGCAATTGCAACATCTATCATTACCAGAAAGTATTTAACTCTAAATGATTCCTCCTCAATTGCTTGCACTTCTTCCATTTGATCATTTTCTTCATTGTCATTAGTTTCATCAAAGTGCTTTTTTCTTGTATCATGACAAATTATGCTTAGCAAGAAACTTCACGGCAGCAACAATTCTAATTAAAACTTGTCTCCATCGCTCTTTCTCCTTTGCAATTTCTTGCTGCAAATCTTTATCAATTGTTTCATTTTTACTTAGCCTCAGTCTTACCTCATTCCAAGTATTCATGTTAGTGATATGCTCAACACTGTTCTCATGAAGTTTGAGCTTCTCACTTAGATGCTTCCAATCCCTTAGTCCCTCGGATGCTAGTAAACTTTTGCAGCAAAAACAATAAACTTTATTCACATGTTTAGAGTACACCAACCACTTCCGATCACTGACCTCCCCATTACTGAGCTTTCTTGAGTGGTAAGCATACGAAAAATGTCTGCCAGTATTATCCGGTCTAAACACAAGGTTGTATTCCCTTGTAGGCCCTTTTTCAATTAGAATATCTCTTGATTTACTGTCAAGGTTATTCCAAGTTCTAGGGTCATAAATATCAAAAGGAGAAGCTTCTTGTTCATCTACATTTTCAGGATTCTCATGCTCACTCAAGTTTCCAGTATTCTCATTGGCATTATTTTCCTCAATTATGTTCTCATTCTCATCAGGTTGTTTTTCTTCAACAGTATTGACATCTAATTGCTCAAGATTATCAGTAGTGTCATTCCTCAAAACAAATTTATGCATAGCCCCCTTTTGAGATTCGGTTAATTGATCTGCTCGTTTCCTCTTTTTCCTTTTCTCGGAACCCGATAAATGTTTCTTAGGCAACATGTTTGCAAAAAAAGGGAGCGAAGACACCTGAACGTTGGAGACTTGGAGTAAATTAGCAGCAGCAGTCTATGCTCTCCGGCTATCCAAATCCAGGACTGCAAGACCAGATGACTACAACCAATGCCTAATTATTTCTGCATCTTCTTAACCTCCACTACCAAAGAACTAACTGACTACAACCAAGATAGGACAGTATCAATGTATCATAGCAGTGAAAGGACAATAAGCAAATTAATCTAGTTTTGTTTTGTTGATGTTGCAGTCAATTTTGCCTGATCCTAACATATCAACCTGCGATTTCGTCTCACAAATAAAGGCTGATCAATTAACATGTACCAACCAACATGAAGAGGAGCAATAACAATCAGACTCCCAAGAAAATGCACAACATAATCCATGAAATCAGAAATAACTCGCAAAAAAAGATGGAAATAATCACACGATCAGAGCACAAATCACATCAAAACAAAGCTTAAATCGGGAATTCGGGAGGAGACCGGAGATCGCCTTACCACCAGCAATGGCCGCAGGCCGCTCCTTGGAATCCAGCACAAGCGTAACTTTAGAGAGAGAGAAGTGACCACAAAGTATATTATTTGTTTGGATGGAAAATGGAATAGGAAGAGTCAAAGAGGTGGCCAGAAGAGTCTGTACGGCTGTACACGATACACCCTTAGCACACGCTGCTTAGCACATAGCAATTAGCATATATATATATATATATATATATATATATATATATATATATATATATATGCACTGGGGGTGACTGGGCCGGGGCCCCTAGTTTGCTCGGGCCCCAGGCCATCGCCCCTGCTGCCCTGGCCCAGGGCCGGCGCTGGATGAATGTTCTCAGAAATATTCTCACTCAAGTAAGCAAACAACCTTATCATAGCACTGAAGCAGCAGACATACCACAACTCGTCGGCAATATCAATTGTCACCTAAAAGATAAAAGGTACGTGTGAGTGCAAATTTATCATGTTATATTCTTTCATTCGCGGATATATATATTGCTATTGACAATGCGCACTGTCTAATATTTTTCTTTGACATGAAAAGAAAATAGTAAAAATGTTAGTGAAAACTATAAAATCCCAACATATATTATATTAGTTTTTAACCGTAAACATATACTATATTACTTCTAGATGACATATCTACTGACCATACAATTTCTGAATAGTTTTGAAATATATTTCTCACATTTCCTCGTCGGCTTAACTTTTGGATAAGTTAGTTATTGCGCCAAGCTCAATATCAATCAGAGCCAAAAGCTCCTCATATCACGGCCTAGGTAATAAAAGGAGTATATTCCGCATTTTGCTATGAACTTGTGCCGAGGTGACAGGTTTTACCAAATTTAAAATTTTGTGACACAACTTACTAGATTTTACACTCATAATTTAAGATTTTACCAGATTTTAGAATAGGGGTGGATTCTACAGTCCTAGCCCGCACGTCAGGCTGATGCGACACTTACTAGGCGCCACATCATCTCTCTCTTCCTCTTTCTTAGATGTGGCCACATGTCCATTGCCTACTCCTTCGACATGTGGTCACGGGAGCTGTGGAAGCTCTGCTCCTCACTGTGGCACCGAGCAGTGTCACGCACCCCTCCTTATGATCTTGGCCATGGCTAAGTCTAACAAGATGAGTCAGCATTCATATTTGATGTTCCTGATGCATAACCAATGACGCGCAGCTCTGTATCATGGCCTGCTTTGACGGTGGTGACTTCTGCCTCGGCTCAAGTTGCTACGGATGGGTAGGATGATGGCCAGAGAAGCCGCCTTTACCATCCAATTGCAGAGCACACAAAGCGTGATAGGGTGTGGGGTGAGCAGGGGGGCGTGGGAGGAAACTGTTCTCGCCAAGGAAGATGGTGCAATAACTAGAGTTGAGCACGGGCTAGATTGTTTTTGAAGGAAAATGCAGTAGTCTTTGACGCTTTGTTACAAGTATCGTGTATTAAGTTAAATTTACTCATATCTTTAAGGCCACATTTGGTATTGAGGTAGATTTTTGAAAGTATTTATTTATTGTCTTTTTTGGGTGCTATAGTTAGTTGAAGGAATATTATATTTAGATGCAACGACCAAATCTTACTAGAATTAGTAAGAAATCTTCAGTAAATACAAACCGCGTTGAGCTCAAGAAATGCTTAGAATGGACAGACATGCCATGTGATGGATAAGAGTTTTCAAGAATTGATTATTTTAGTTTTGCTTCCTGATATCTTACAACATTACAATCTTTCCTTTAAAACGCTGCCAATATTATTTGACAGGTACCTTATTGTGGTTGATGATATATGGAATGAAGATGCATGGGAAATTATCAACCATGCATTGTTCAAGAACGGTGCACATAGTAGAGTGATCACAACAACACGTAGCTACGATGTAGCCAGAACGTGCCAAACTTCTCATGCTGGTTGTGTTTACAAAATACGGTCTCTTAGTGCCAAAAACTCAGAAAGGTTATTCTACAAAAGAATATTTGGCTCAAAAAGTAAGTGCCCTTCGCAGCTCACAGAAGTCTCAAGAAAAATCTTGGGAAAATGTGATGGTTTACCATTGGCAATCATTTCCATAGCTGGCTTGCTTGCCAACAAACCACAAACCGAAGATGAATGGAATAGAGTGCAGAAGTCAATTGGCCGTGCACTAGAAAATGATCGCCAGGTTGAAAGCATGAGGCAGATACTATCACTTAGTTACTTTGACCTTCCTCTTCGTCTACAAACATGTCTACTGTATTTGAGTTTTTTTCCAGAAGATTTTTCTATCTACAAGAAGCGTTTGGTAAGGAGATGGATAGCAGAGGGATTAATTCATAAAGAGCAACAAGGATTTATTCACGAGGAACAAAGGCATACCTTGTATGAATTGGGAGAGATGTGCTTTAATGAGCTCATCAATAGGGGCTTGATCCAACCATGGCACACAGATATATATGGGGAAGTGATGGCCTGCCGAGTTCATGACGTAATTCTTGATTTTATCACATCAAAATCTGTTGAAGAGAATTTTGTTACTGTATCGGGTGACGGCTATCTATTGCTTAGTCCGGGTGACAAGGTACGTCGCCTATCTATCCATTCTGCTAGTCCAGAGAATATTTCCACCTTGACGGGGCAGAATCTATCTCATGTTCGATCACTTGCTATGTTCAACAATTATGTTGAACTACCTTCTTTGTGGGACTTCAGTTGTTTGCGTGTTGTGGACTTGGAAGGCTGCCAGCGACTAGAAGGCCGTCATCTTGCAGATATTGGGGATTTATTTCTGTTGAGGTACTTAAGCGTCAGAGGTACAGGAGTAACAGAGCTGCCGGAAAGTATTGTTCGACTCCGAAGATTGCTCCATTTGGTTGTCAGCAAAGAGGTTAAGCTATCAGATGGGACTGGAAGCATGGGGGCACTGCAGGTGTTAGATTGTGTGAATCTCTTCATGCAGTCAATTGAGTTCACGCGGGACATCAGCAAGCTCACGGACCTAAGGGATGTAAGCTTCTATTTGAGCAAGGCTGATAGCATGAAATGTGGTACAGGAGGAAGCCACTGCAAGAAGTACATTGATACTATGGTCTCTTCTGTTTGCGAACTAGTCTACCTTCATTCTCTATCTATTGATATCGACCAAGAATGTACAGAGGACTTCTCGCTGGATTCAGGGGATTGTCCTCCATGTGTCCTCCGGAAATTCGTAGTCAGGGATGGTTTCATCTCTAGGGTTCCAAATTGGATTGGCTCTCTTATCAACCTCCAATTCTTAACCCTTCGTGTCAAGGAATTTGAGGTGGAAAATATCCTGGTGCTTGGATCCTTGCCGGCTTTGGTGTTTCTCAGGCTGATAGCAGAAGAATCCTTCCCAGGACGAAGAGTCACCATCAGTGGCGACCATGGATTTGAATGTCTGAGGCATTTCCACTTTGGGTGCGCCATACCGGTGATGTTCGGAGTTGGAGCTATGCCAAAGCTCGAAAAATTTACCCTCTTGTTCAATGCAGCGAGAATCCAGCAGGAAGCAGGTGATGTAGACTTCCCTTTCGGCATACGACACCTCTCCAGCCTCAACAGTATCAAGTGTCTGATCCATAATGGACCATTGGCTATCATAAAGGCCTGGAAGGCTGAGATGAATCCCCGGATCGCTGAGATGAGTTGCGGCGCAGTGAAGGCAGCAGTGTTTAAGATGAGATGCACATTAAGAACTTGTAAACTAGTGATCAGCTCTGCAGAGGGAGCCGTCGAAAGAGAAGTCCGTGCTAATCCCAGGCTTCCCAAACTTGAATTCCTTCGAACAGATATGTGGAGTATGAAGCATCCTGTGGCTGTGGGTTGGTTTGTGAAGAAGTTAAGAAGTCTTTCAGACAATCTGAAAAAGAGAGCGCAGGGAATGAAAATGCTATGTTCAATAGAAGAAGAGTGGATGACGAGGTGCCGACATCATCTGGATGGACCCCAGGTACAAATGAATATTTCCTCTGCCAAACAACACATGTTCCATTACTTGCCCTTATTTATTTCGTCCGTGATTTTTCTTGCATTTTCTTTAATAAACTCTATTCATGTCCTGGTCTCCTGAACTGATCATAGCAGGATCACTGTAGCTATAAACATGAAGATTCATCTTGAGTCAAGCTATGTGTTCACTAATTACACGACGAATCCTACAGGTATTTCATTCTATCTTAACACCTTCTAGATATTCACTTACTGTAATAAATTGTCACAAAAAAATAGAAAGCATAAATGATATTTGTTTGCCTGATTAAACATTTGTTTGTTAGGCAATTATGCGGTGATCAAAGCCCCTAAAGCTGCTATGGGTCATCATAGAGGACTTTGGACGAGCCGAGCTGCTTGTTTGTTTCAGTTGCTTTTTTCATAAAAGGGAGTAAATCCCCGATTTCAGTGTTGTGTGTAGGTGGTAAAACATTGGCCTTCTTTGATGTAATCCCTAGTGTAGGGTAAAACGTTGCCCTTCCCCGGCGTAATCCTTCATCATTAACAGCATTTATGTCGAAGCTGTACTTTGTGCTTTTCCCATCTTCATACATCGTGCGTTCCTGGATATCATTTTTCTATCTGAAACACATTTGGATAAGAGGAAGGCGGAAAGGATTAAGCGTAAACTTGGTATGGACTTCAACATTATAATGAGAGCGACGCAAGGAGTGGTGGTTTGTTGTTGCTATGGAGGAACTCTAGCAAAGCTCTTTGAGGCCGACTACGTGACGATAGTGTTTTAAATAGCTTAATCAGCGAACGGCCTGACAGTCCAGCCCATGCGTTTCCGACAGTCCAATTCATATGGACCGTACGGTCAGAGTGCTAGCACGCGGTGGCGTCCAAGCGTGAGCCCATGTGCACCTCCGTGTTAAATAAAAAAGCAAAAGACGTCCGTGCATGTGCATGCATGCAGAAGAATTCAAATTAGATGACATCAGCAAAGATTCTCTCAATTTTAAAAATTTAAAATGTTTTATCTTTTAAACCGTGTACCTAATCCACGATCCGTTTTCACCATTGAGTTTGTCTCAACGAGGGCTTCAAAACTAGATCCCACTTAGGCATATTTCGATGATTTTTTTCAAGCTCAAAATTTATCAGCTAGTAATATGTGAGTTATCAGACTATTTGCATGTAGTTATCAGCATAAAATAATGTCATCTTGATATATTTCTAAACTCGATTTTAGGAAAATAGCGTCACTGTATACTTATCCGGTTGGTTCACTATAGTTATCTAACTAATCTTATCCAATTATTAGCACATAATAATGCATTATACGCTATTATGTATACTAGGATGTTTAGGTGTACTAGTGTAGTAAAGATACAATTAGCATATATATTCCACATACCGAGAAACAAAAATGAAAAATCATCACTACCATCACTCGCTGCATATGGACTTGATTTAAAGGTGTGTTTGACCTCTCTAAAAAGCTTTATCAAATATGCTAACGGTAGGTTCAACTAACTGATAACTTGTTAATAATAGGGTAGGTAACTAATGCATTACCATGTGGTAACTAAAGAGTTCGAAAAAAATATCGTCGAAACATACCCAAATGGGATCTAGTTTTGAAGTCCTCGTCGAGACAAAGCCAACAGTGAAAACGGATTGTGAATCGAGTAAACCGTTTGAGCAAAAAAACATTTTCTATTTCCAAAAGTAACTTCTAATATGCTGACATCATCGTATTTTGTCATTTTCCTGTGCGAACTTAGCAAATATTCCTTGCATGCATTTTTCTCATAGGTTTGATGCTCAGCGCATGGTTTGCCCGTAAGACTATCCCGCATTGATCTTAGCCATGCGTTCGATTAGAGGGCGCGCGCAAAGTTCATGCGTTAAGCCAGTTTCAGATCGTTCTAAAAGTAGATTTTCCGAAGCTCTTTTCCATCAGATGTATCCGAACTATATTGCCTTGATGATTGACGACGGCAGTGATACTGCACGGCGGCTTACCGGCTTTTATGGTAAACCAAGCTGGGAGCGTAAATATCGCACCCGGGATTATCTGGGTAAAAGGCATAATTAGCCCCTGGCTGAGTGGCAATGCCAGATCTAGCCCCCGGCCGGGGGCAATGCCATTTTTGTCACCGCGATGCGCTGGGCAGGCGACACCTAGCAAAATCGCGGGTCGGGCTCGCGACGGCCTGCTGGTCGCGCTCCTAGGCCGTGACGCTCTCTCGGTCGGGGGCAGCGCTCGAGGGCGGAGGCGGACGACGGAGACCACGGCGGCAAGGTGGGGGAGCACCGGCGGAGGTCTGCAGCTCCGGGGCGAGCGGCCCGGCGGCGGAGGGGAGCAGCAAGCGGCAACGGCGGGCGGGTGGGCGACGGGGCTTGGGCGACCGGCGCGAGGAGGCGGCAGTGGGTTGGGGGCGGAAGTGGGCGGTGCTCGGATGGAGGCTCCGGTGAGGAAGGCGGTAGGCGGAGACGGCGACTCGGGTCGGCGAAAACAGGAGGCGCTCGGGGGCGGCGCTCAGGAGTGGCGGAGGGGAGCAGCGAGGCAGGCCGTCGTGGCCCAGGAGTGCGACCAGCAGGCCATCGCGGCCCAGGAGCGCGACCAGCAGCCATCGCGGGCTTGTCCAGACGTGGCCAGGCCGTCGCGGGCCAGAGCGCGATCTCGGGCCGTCGCGGGCCCGACCCGCGATTTTGCCAGGTGTCACCTGCCCAGCACGTCGCGGTGACAAAAATGACATTGCCCCGGCCGAGGGCTAGATCCGGCATTGCCACTCGGTCGGGGGCTAATTATGCTTTTTTTGGGGATTATCTTCGTAATGAGCATGGGACGCTTGACAGTTGACATGCCGTGGATTGTACTGCGAGATTTCAATGAGATTCTATATAGCCATGAGAAGGAAGAAGGCCGCCCTAGGGCACTTCCGTGTATGCAAGCTTTCCGAGATGCTTTGTGTGACCTAGAGGACATGGGGTAATTTGTTGTTGACGTTTCACGTGGAAAAGGGGATGCATAAGAGAACAGCTTGATGATCAAGGCATGTGAAATGCCCGGTGCGGGAATCGCTTCCCTCATGCAACAGTAATAAATGGGGAACAGACAAAGTCTGATCATCGCCCGATTGTTGTTGACACTGAGTATTATGCTGGAGTGTGTCAAGACCGGCCTGGCCTACGAGGAAACGTTGCTTCGAAGCAAGATGGCTTCAGGAGGAGACAGTGCAAGAGATTTTCCGCACAGCTTACGAACCAGTAGACCATTTTGAGATTTAAAAAAAATAGACTTTTTTTCTATGGTATATGGGTCAACATGAATTCTTATGGTAAATCTAGCCTCACCTGAGCCACCCTTTGGGTCTGCCATCGGTGGCCTCCGGTGCTGCACAAACTCCGAAAGAACGTACTGCTACAGTGCACGCAGATATGCAAACTCCGAAAGATCGTACTGCTACAGTGCACGCAGATACGCATCCTCAAGGCGCCAAAGAAGCATCTAGCAAGGCTGAAGGAAGAGTTAGAACTGGTACGAGGAGTTGTTGTGGATGACAACAGTTGTTCCTGGGAAAAGGAACTCCTCGTGCTAACTGAAAATATGCTTGAACAACAGGACGAAATCTGTTGGGCCCCAAGGGGTCGTGCTAATTGGCTGCGCCACGGCGACCGTAACACTTCCTTCTGCCATAGTTTTGCGCCGAGGCGCAAGAAGAAAATACTATCAAATTCTTATTGGATGGTGGCATTCGTAGGGAAGGTAATGACCAACTTGGTGATCTGATCAGGACATTATTGACAAGTTCCTGTTAAAGTAACCTCGGCAATGAACGAGTATCTACTGGCACTCTTTACGACAGAAGAGGTGAAAAAGGCGCTTTCCAACATTGGAGATCTGAAGGCACCCGGTTCAGATGGCCTACACGCTATGTTCTTCAAGCGGTTCTAGCCGGTCATTGGTGATTATCTCGTACGTGAGGTTCTGGAAGCTGTTAACACAAGACAGATCCCGGTAGGATGGAATACATGATGATTGTTTTGACTCCTAAGGTGGATTCTCCAGAGCTGGTAACACAGTTTAGGCCCATCAGTTTATGCAATGTGAGGGAGAGAAGCTGCAGGGCTCGGGCGAAGGAGGGGAAGACGGTGCCGGCGCGCCCGGTAGAGGGGCGGTTCTAGCTACGGCAGAGGATAAACTGATGAAGCGCCACTTGGCCCTTATGGGTTTTGTGGGCTCGCCCACATACGCCACTTAGGCCTCTTTTTTTTGCGGCCGGCGTAAGCGGGCTCGTGGGCTGCCGCTGCTACTTTCATCCTGAGGCGGGGTCGATTTGCGGAGCGTCGAGCCGGCCACAGCGGCGTCGGAGTCGACCTCCGGGGCGCCCATGCTGCCCTGCCGACGCGGGAGGAGCTCACGGGGGTGCGTATTGTCATCGTCCTCTCGCCCAGATTCGCGAAGGTGGTCGGCGAAGTAGCTCACGGGCACGTCATTTTTTGTTCTGAGATTTCGTTGCGTTCTTGATTCCTTGTATGCTCCCCGAGTCTATACGTACAGATCTGTTACGTTCTTGTCACAATGGCCGCCGGATTTTCTTTTGTTTTGGATCTGAGAATGAGTTCGTTCGTTTCATTCTGCCTCACTTCACTTCTTATCTACTCCAATCATCGGAACCACCATGGGCTCTTCGAAGTCTGGAATTTCGATTCTGAGATTGAGTTTGGCCATTCTTCTTTCTTTCCCAAAATTTATGCGTCGTCGCTGCAGCTCGCTCGGCGTTGAACCTCTGGCTAAAGCAGCGAGCCAGCATAACAACCGTACCTGGTGAGCGGGGCCCATCCATTGTTTTAGACTATAGGGGTCTGTTTGGTTAGGTTGTGGCTGTTGACAAAGCTACTGTTGGCTTGGTTGTTTGGAAAAACTGTTGTGGTTGTGCGAAAGTGACCATATGGCTTTTGGTTGATTCAAACCATCTACAGTATTTTAGAAAATGAGCACTGAAATTTCAGCACGTTGCAAAAAACTGGTAGAAGGCAGCTTTTCCAAACAGCTGAATTTGTACTGCAAAGCCCCCCAGCTACCGTTGGCAAAAGCTGCTGAAAAGTTGGCCGTTTGGTTGGGCTGAAAAAGCTGTTGAGGGCTTGTTTGGTTGGGCTGTGGCTGTTGACAAAGTTGCTGTTGGTTGACTGTCTGGAAAAGCTGCTGTAGCTGTGGGAAGTGAACATATGACTTTTGATTTATCCAAACTATTTACAACATTTTAGAAAATGAGCACAGAAACTTCAGCACATTGCAAAAAGCTGGCAGAAGGCAGCTTTTTCAAACAGCTGAATTTGCACTGCAAAACCCACAGCTACCATTAGCAAAAACTGCTGAAAAGCTAGTCATTTGGTTGGGCTATAACTTTTTCTAGTGACGGCTGGAAAATCCAATCAAACACCTCTAAAAAATCCAACCAAACACCCGCTGCAGATGGCCTCCCAGGTTGGAGGCGACGTGCTATGCACACTGTGGATGCTTTTCTCTCTCTCACCTTGACCCTGACGCTGACTCTGTCCCCTTCCTTTGTTGTCTCCTCCCGATCCGACACCCTACACTCCAGGCACGGCGGCTCCGGCGACGAATCCACCGTCCCCCGCAGCTAGGGATCCGACGGGATAATCCCTTCTCTTGGTCGCCTTTCCGTATCCGGCGGCTCCGAGGGCGCGGCGACTCGGCAACCTCCTAATCCGCGGCCGTCGCCCAGGACCTAGTTCCCCTCCCTGCTTCCTTCCTTTGTTTTCTCTAAGAAAGGACGCCCTTTTCTCAATTCCCTGCTTCGGCTCGTTCCTATAGCCTCGATCTAGGTCTGTTCTATGCTCTTTGCATTTCGGCGATATTTTCCTCGGGGATTTTAATCTCTTGTCTATCTGAATCTTTTTCAGTGTGATTTTTCTTCTGGTTACTGTGGGTTTGACGTGTTGTTTATGTTGCAGGCATCAAGGGGATTCACGTCGCAGGTGGCTACGCCCGCCAGGAACCAGATCGAGGTAACTCTGGAATTAAGCTTTTCGTTGGATTACTACATTTCTCGTGTGGTGCGCAGATGTAGTTTAAGGCCCCCTTAGGGATGGCTTCTAGACAGCTTATAGGTAGAAATAAGCTATAAGCTAAACCTAACACAATTTTGAGATAGATCCTAATTTCTAAGCCCCTCTCAGTCTCAAATTTAAGACTTCCCGAGCTTCTCCGCCATCCATTTACCCCAAATTTATCTTTGCCCTTGAAGTTTAAAATAATTACAGAAAACTGCCACTCCGCATCCCGACCCGATCTCCTCTCGTCCCGATCGCGATCGGCCACCCCCGCTCCCTTCTTCCCCATCCCGAACCCGGCAGCCCTCTCCCGCCGCCTGCGTGGTCCTCCCCGCGCCGCCCTCCCCTGCCGCCCGCGCCGCCCTCCCCCGCCGTCCGTGTCTTCCTCCCCGCGGCTCCCAACCCGGTCGCCATCCCTCCACCTACCAGATCCGCGGCCGTCGTCGCCGCCCCTCCACCACATCCCTCCCCTCGCCGCCACCTTCCTCGAGCCACCACCTTCCCCGCACCGGCGTCCCCGCGTCGCCACCCTCCCGCCGCCTCCCTCGCCGCCAGATCCAGCCCCGCGCCGGCCTCCTGGAGCTGCCCTCCTCCGCCGCCGGTCCTGGGTACCTCGCTCGCCGCCCAGCGCTGCCCTCCCCGCCGGGCCATCCCCCGTCGCCGCCCTACCCGCGTCGCCCTTTGCTGCAAAGCAGCAGCATTGCAGCAGGCGCCGCTGCCCTCCCTTCACGTCGCCGCCCTCCCTTCGGTGGTTTCTTGACTCCGGCGACCGCCGGTAGCCCACAGCGCCACCCTACTCCGCATGCCGACGCGCCAACTCACCTCGACTCCGTCCACAACCGTACTGTCCGAGCTCCACCCGAAGACACTGCCATATATGCATATGGTTTGCTGATACAAATTTCTGATGAATTAATCATTTGTTAAATATGATTGTTATGCATATGGTTTGCTGATATAATCTCATGGTTATGCATATGGTTTGCTTATACAAATTTCTGATGAATTGATCATTTGTTAAATATGATTGTTATGCATATGGTTTGTTGAATGGTGCATTTGTTAATGTACACGCATTGTTTGCCGTACAAGCATATGATTTTCCCATTGAATTTCCTGATAAGCATATGATTTTGCAATGGATTGGTAGTGTGTAAATTATTTGTATATGCAGTGTATCAACTTATGTATATGGCAGTGTGATGAACGGAAATCACCTAGTGCTAATCATCATCATCGCGATTCATGAATAATTCTCCAGTGGACTTGAGTCTACTTTCAATTTTTCTTTTTCTATGATCGCTCGATAACATTAGTCACATACTTAGTTCCAGGCCAGTAATTTAAAAAGCAAATTGACGATTCCATGTACTAAACAGCAAACAAAAGAGTACAAGGGTATTTTAGACTTTACACCATTTATCATACACAATAAGCTCAAATCTATAAGCTATTCCTAACAGGCGAACTTATTTCAGAGCTTATTTTCACCGTAGCTTATAGAGAGCTTATTTGGACAGCTGGCTTATGCACAAGCTCAAGCTATCGCTAAGGGGGCCTAAGACCACGATAAGATTTCTGTTTTTATGTTCGTTGTCAGTGTTGGCACCTCACTCTGATACTGGGAAATCTAATGCTGGAGTGATGCCAGAAACTATTTGGTCTTCCATCGAGTGTAATTACGCTTACTCCCACTACACATTGTAAATACGCTTACACCCATATACTTTTGACAAGTTGCTACTTCGATTGAGTAGTACTTAATACCTTGTGGAAAATTGTTGTGTAAGCTTCATTAGCGAGTCAACATCTTCTGTGTCGTACCTTCGTCTATATATTTACTCCCTCTGTTCATCTTACATGACGTTTTAGGCTTATGCACAAGAATTAAGGACTAAGGTAAAATGACCTCTCTAACCCTCTTAACTCCCTGGGATGAGCCATGTTTGAATGCAATCTCTTGCTGCCATAATACATGTGCGCATGTGCAGCAAAAGCAGCCAATAGAGGGCTGTTTGTTTGCTTATCGAATTAGTTACTTGAGTGGATAATTGTGCAATTATATTTAGTATGAATTGAAACCCTAAAACACTTAAAGGACAGGGGTATAGTAGGAAATGATGTGAAATATTCTCTTCTCTTTTTTTTGCGGGGAATGTGAAATATTCTCTTTGAAAGTGTAGGACCTCATGTAGTGTTGAACAAAAATATATGCCTAAAACGTCATCTATTTCCGAATAGAAGGAGTACTAGCTAAATGTCTCGTGAGTTGCTACGGACTTTACCAATAATTCATGCTTAAAACATGTAATGTTTCATTTGGACTAATACTCATTTCTTTCAATCCTTATATTTTTACAACTTAAACTTAATCTGACTCTTCCTTTCCAAAAAGAAGGAAATGTTTCTTCGGTGTTTGTTGAGAGTTGCATAAGGGTTGTTCAGTTTGTTGAGAAAATAAAGGGAAAAAATATAAAAAAATGGAAAACAACTACATCGACATGCACTAAAAAGAAGGGAAGGTTTGTTCAGTTTATTGAGAATTGCACACGAGGTTGCTCGGTTTGTTGAGAAAATAAAGGAAAGAGAAAACTCCATGAGAAAAAACATGGGATAAGAAGGCCACGAGTCGACACGCTTCCTTTTGTGTGAGAGTGAGGTGGATGATGTACCACCACTACAATCACCAACTTCCATTTTTGTCTGGACATTGCCCACCTGACTCTCTCACACAAAAGGAAGCGCGCTGACTCGTGGGCCTCCTTATTCCATCTTTTCGCATGGAGTTTTTTCTTTCCTTTATTTTCTCAACAAACTGAACAATTTATTGTGCATCTCTTAACAAGCTGAACACACTTCCCCTTCGTTTTAGTGTATGTAGATATGATAGTTTTCAACTTTCTAATATTTGTTCCTTTATTTTCTCGCTAAACCAAACAACCTCTTTGCAACTCTCAACAAAACGAACAAACACTTCCTTCTTTTCAGAAAGCAAAAGTGGGATTGAATTTAATATGTTTCTAAAAATGTTAGGGTCGAAAGGGGTAATTATTTGTATAAATAAAAATTACATGTTTTAAGCATGAATATATTGGTGAACTCCAGTAACAATGCATGAGGCATTTAGCTAGTAGTAAAGATATGGGTTGTAATGGTTTCCCATTTAGTGTCATATATTCTTATTAGTGCGATTGCAAAATGATCTTTTGTACAACTTGATTTGCTACTGGACAATACTATTGGTTCATGCTGCCCAGCCTAAAATGTAATCATGGGTCCGCCACTGGAATAGATGCTGATCAATCGCATGAATCATGAATTGCTCATGTTGTATAAGAATCCAGATAGTCTTGCCTTCATTCTTTCTGTTCGCTGTCCCCTATTATTTTTAGACGAAAGGGTCACGCTCCTGCTCCATTTCAAGGATGGTGTCCCTAGTTTGTTGAATATCCAGCATTACTGGTCACAAATATGCATCACTTATTATATTAATTCTAGACTTTCTTTTCTAATGTTGTATCTACATGTTCAGGTAAACAGATCTTGCCTCATGGCAAAGCAGCCCTATGCAACGAGCAGCCTCGTGATAGGATATGCTTTATGCTCGAGCTTGCTTGCGATCATCAACAAGTACGCCATCACCAAGTTCAGCTACCCGGGCCTCCTCACAGCCCTACAGTACTTGACATCCGTGGCTGGAGTTTGGATCCTTGGGAAGCTCGGTTTCCTCTACCATGATCCCTTCAACTTCCAGACCGCCAAGAAATTGCGCTGCTGCTCTTGTCTTCTACCTTGCCATTTTCACCAACACCCATCTCCTGAAGCATGCCAATGTCGACACCTTCATAGTGTTCAGATCTCTGACTCCTCTTCTGGTTGCCATTGCTGACACCACCTTCAGGAAGCAGCCATGTCCTTCCAAGCTCACATTCTTGTCCCTTGTGATTATCTGGGAGGTGCAGTTGGCTATGTGATGACAGATTCAGGGTTCACCCTCACGGCGTACTCGTGGGCAGTTGCTTATCTGGTCACCATAACTACTGAAATGGTGTACATAAAGCACATGGTGACCAACTTGGGGCTCAACACGTGGGGCTTTGTGCTCTATAACAATCTTCTTTCACTGATAGTGGCCCCTGTGTTTGGTGTTTTGACGGGGGAGCACTTGTCGGTCTTTAGAGCCATTGAATCAAGGGCCAAAGCTGGTTTGAACTTGATGCGTTATTGCGGTGTCATTGTCCTGTGTGTTTGGGTTGCTCATTAGCTTCTTTGGTTTTGCGGCAAGGAAAGTGGTCTCTGCCACGGCGTTTACAGTGACGGGGGTTGTCAATAAGTTCCTCACAGTCGCAATCAATGTTATGATCTGGGATAAGCATGCAAACGCATTTGGTTTGGTTTGCTTGCTCTTCACTCTGGCGGGCGGAATACTCTATCAGCAATCAGTCACACCTAAAGGGAAAGCCCCAGCACAGTGTGAGGCAATACCTAAGCAAGGCCGGGGTGACGATGATGGAATTGAGTTAGATGAGGAGAAGCAAAGCTTAGTTTCATCTCCAAAGGATTCGCGTGTCTGAAGTAATACATGTTAATCAACAGGTACTCAGTCCTGTTCTTTTGTCTAGAATAGGCATCAAGTGCTTCAAAATTTGTTATAATCATATAGTACAGGAAATTCAAGAGGTATATTCTTGTTATAGAAGGAATTTGGTCTGCACCCACATCGCACGTACATGTTATCCTAGAATTATTTGTGCTCCTCTTATTTTCAGCTGTTTATGAAACTACTAATGTGGTTTTTATACCTGCCTTTTTCTCTAAACGTATAGTCGTTTGTTGATGTCTATTTTTCCTCCTTTTATAGAGGAGTTTCCTGTTGTCTCTGGCATCACCAACGCTGTATGCTGCGTATTATTGGTAGCAAAATCTCCTCGACAATTTACAGTAGTGATGGTTAATCATTCCAGCGTAAACCTCGAGCTTCATGTGTGAGATAAATTCCTGGCAATGTAAAATCGTTGAGCTTGTGTAATACTCTCGTTTACAATGTTTAGCAGCTTCATGCTTCGGTACTTCACTGACATAGCATATCTCTTCGAGGGAATGACAGTGTACATCCTTCTGACATATTATATGTTCATTAGCAGTGATGTTAAGTTCATATCTCAGCAGTTGTCCAGATGATGACGACCTAGTAGCTGGTAAGTTCACATATGCACTCCACCGCTCATTTCAAGGCAATAGCAATGATCTAACAAGCTCATGAGCCGCAGCCTCCTTCTCGCGCCTCGAAGGCTCCCTAGTCGAGCTCAAAAACTCGTAGATGCCGCATTGCGGCTCGTTGCTTACTTTTTTGACATGGTAATGCTATCCATCATGTAGATTGTCAAGCTGATCAAAATGCATGTGCTATGTGGATAGTCAACTATTGAAGTCTATGCTCACGCTCACACTTACACTAATGCCAGAGATGATTACTGAACAAACTATAGGTCTTATACTACATGTCTTCACAGCCACAGAAATTACTGACCAAAGGTAATCGAGAAAAATCAATATATGGGATTCACTATTGTTGCTAACAACAACAAGAATTCATTCACTGCACTCAAAATGAACAAAAGAGTTGAACTAATAGAAACAACAACAACAAGACAACATAAACAATGCTAGAACCCTACCAGTAACAAGAGTTTACAAAACAAATATAGAAATATCTGCATCCAGCGCCGAAGTCATGTCATATAATAAATCAGAGTCGGATAAACATAAAACACGTTGATTTCCATGTCTAGATAGCTGGAACAACGGAAGCACCGTAAATTAAAGCAGCGTGAAACGACATTAGTACAGACACGAGGCTAAATCTCCGCAAAGTCCTACATTGAGCGAGCAGCGGGATGTAGAATTATACCTTAAATACTTAAATCTTTGAACTGACATACAGATATTAATTTGCTCGTAACAACTATGTGTTCAGATAAAAGGGAAAAGCAAATGCAGCTGAGATAAGCACCAGCAGGACTACAACTAGGGTGACACCCATCATAGAAAGCCGACCTTAGCCAGATTCTGCAACGGACTCTCAAGAATCATACCCACATACATCCAATTGGAACAAAGTAGCAACTCAATGCAGACCAATTGAGCTAGTGATACCAAACACAGACACACATCGTGCATCATAACACTCCATTCCGAGAAAAGTTTAGCCACAAGCACATAACAATTCAGCTGGCAAAAACTGAAATTTCCTGACCTATGGCGGCAAGCTTGATCTTGCGAGACCGAACGACGGCGGGCGCCCCAGGGTCGAACCCCACAGGTTCTCCTAGGGCGGCCAGGAAACACCGGTGTCGGTCTACTTGGTAGTAACAAGGCAGTGTTGCGCTCGCGTGAAACAGCGGAGGAAAAGGCACGACCGGGTGCCCTAACCCCAATCAACGTCATTATGGCTCGCCGGGCTGAGAGTGAGAGGGGGTGGGCTGTACACCTGCTTCCTCGCGTTGTTTATGGACTGCAAGGTTGGCCTTGAGACCCGCTCATGAGTTGCATCGAGCCGGCTCAAGCCTGAGCGATCTTCAACTTGAGCTCACAGCACGTGACGAGCCGAGTACGAGCCAACTCAGCTCGGCTCGTTTCCACCTCATGTGTAGTCCCATAACTCGCAAGACATGCTATATAGGCATATAGCTCTTGTCCCTCCGCTTGGCTTAAAACCATTTGTCAGGTAACTTCAAAATTCGCAGTTGACTACACAAGGTTAAAACCAATTTTCTATATATAGTTTCAACAAATTGATATGTGGGAGTTGCTTCAATGAATCTCATTGAAATGAAAAGCACATAATTTAATACAATGCATGTGCCACCTTGTACTAAAATTCAAATTGAGCCATGGAGAGAATATACTCACATTTCCATATTCAAGTGGTAGTATATACTGCAGTTTTACATTAATTGATAATCAAAGACCATTTCTTAGGGGGGGAATATAAAACCATTCCAATATTGTTTGATGATTAGATTCGTTGCGTTCCGGTCTTCGATAAATGATGATTTAGACTAAAGTACTCTTGTGCAAGGTGACAAAGATAGGGCCATGTAATATGCTGTATATATATTAGGGAAATAGATGTATTTCATTGCAAAGACATGATAGACTATATATTTCACCGGCTATACTTGAGACGAGACGCGCATGAGTTCGAATCTTTCTGCCGAGCTTGAGAACTGTAATCAAGACCAAGTCGAGAACTATTTGAGCCGTTATTTTAACGAGCCGAACACATTGTCCGCTGAGCTGAAAGAGCCAGCCAAAGCCACCCCAGCCAGCTCATTTTCGTCCTAGTTTGGTGTATCAGTATGAAATTGAACTTAATATTCTAAGCTTGGCTTTGCGAGGG